>CAJPEX010000115.1:0-105171 GCA_905338405.1 Notodromas monacha | reverse complement strand
GGTTTTTTTTTCTGCTTCCTATAAAATTTTCGAAGTATATGTTATTTGGTATCGTTTTCTTCGTTTTTTTGAGAGGGAACACAATTTAAAAATTTTAAAGAAGTTCCAAAATTCATATGGCGCCAAAAGTCAGGGAAAGCTGCCGCGGGTTCCAAGAAATAACAAAAGAATTAAGCTGGTCAGTTTGGGTGGCGCGCCACCCCAATGACAAAGGGGATTAAAGGGCTTACTGTTTGGGACTGAATGCGCTTGGGACGGATCTTCCTAGTACCCGGTCACCCTAGTACCAGCGGGACCTACTTAATAAGGTTGCATCAAAAGTCCGCGAGAAAATTCGCCGTCCCGTCACTCAAGCATCACATGCGCTCCCGGCGACCACACTTTGACAGGAAGAAAGCCACCTCGCGGGTCTCGCCGTCGTTGTAACAGAAATCCTGACAGGAAGCTCTCAACATCACCATCATCTTTCACCGTTGAGGGCCGATTTGAATCGGGTATTTGTTCAGATTAACACTCACTCGCGCGGAGCTCAACCCTGTATAAGAAAAAAGTTGAAAAATACCCGCACGAAACGCGCTCAGCGAAGCAATTCGTATTCACGACGAAGGTGGGTCTTGGTCGGGGACGCCGCAGAAACGTCCGCCAACCAAGAAACAAGCGACAAGCAGCAATTCTCAACCCCCTCACTTTCAACAGGTTTCTCGGCCAAGCGCCGAAAATTTTTCTTTGTGCAGGGAAGAACGGCTTGTGCAGCGAAAACCACACCCGTGGAACGGTTTCGGAACAACGAGGATTTCCGCACATTCTAGGCAAAAAAAAAGGGACGCGCGAAATTTCCCACCTGGACGCGACACAGCGGGGGCGCCGAGGGAGCGGAAAGAAATATAAAATTGCCGGAGACAAGCAAGCCTGACTCCGGAGCTATAAATCGGAAGATTTCCCTTGCCACATAACAGTTCCTCGTGCGCTTTTTAATTACCACTTCAGCGTGAGAACCACCACAACAACGGTTTTGGCAGGGCGGAGGGGAATCGGTTTTCCTTTTTTCTTTCTGGGTCTCGCTGTCCAGCCCCGGGCAGGAAAATATGAGTTCGTATGTGTGCACGTGAATTTGGACTGGAAGGGAAAGTTACTGCGGCGAAAAAGGGCCACTGGCACAAGCGCTCCGTGGACAAGTTCACATGGGAAGAGAGTCGGTGAAACCGAGTGACATCCCAGCGGTGATGGTGGAGCCAGCCACGGCAAAAATTTCATGCGCTCGCAATCTGCGCGGCTTTCTCACCTACGTCGGCTTGTCGAACATTGGCAATTAAACCCCTTCCGGCCAAATCACGCGCGATTTGTTGCGTGGTCCGCCGGCGTTGCTTTCGTGGAACTGTGCCACGTTGTTTGTTTCTGGGACAACGACTGCGATTTCCCAATTTTCCCGCTCGCTTCCTGCCGAACCTGTCATTCATTATCCAAACGTGAAGACGTTTCCCAGCGAAACTCTGAGTGACTTCACACAACTGTGGCAACAGATGGTTGGCTTCGGCGAATAGTAGTAAAGTTGCACGCACGAGGCCCGATACTTCTCAAACGCAAATAAATGAGCGCGAGTCAAATCCCATAAAGTTGCAAATTAGTCAACAGCAAACATTCTTCCCTAAGTTCCAGTTTCTTCGCTGATACGCACACTCAAGAAAAAAATCACCCAGTTGAAAATTACGAAAAAATTAGCAATTGTTTCACATTATTGAAGTTTAGTTTCTTCAATTTTCAATTCAGACTTACGATTTGCAGCTTTTACGCGGGGTGCTTTTCTCGTCGTCGCTTTTCATATCAGTGCCGTTCCCCTGTCATTAAGTATTCGCGAAGAGCTTACATAGATAATTTAAAAGACCTCGCGGCAATTCACCAGGAGCGGAAAGTCGAAAAGAATTGTAATTCCCTTTTTAAGCAGCATTTGAATCACCCGAACAGTTGACCCAGAAAAGCTTTCCCCCTTTGTGTGAAAAAATTGGAGCAGAGAATGCAAGCGTTCTGAGGCGTATTAACAAACCAGGAAAACCATTCTTTGTTTCGTTTGATGGGAAAGAAATTCTGCTCCTGAAAACTTTCATGAAGAGCGAGTAGACGCTGACTTCGTACGCGTAGAGACGACGAACTAGCGCCCAAAGTGAAAAAACCGCATTTACGCGAACGTGAGACACCCACTCGCCGTTTTTTTTCGCTTTCAGCCAGAAAGAGAGGGATTAATAGCGTCTTAGATTCACATGCAAATTTTTATGGGGTGATCCAACTACGTACACCGATTCAAGTCATTAATAACTCATCGGAAATATCGTATTTTCAAACGTCCTCGGTGTAAGTTTAAAGCGATATCTGGACTAAAGAAAGGAACCCAAAATTTCAAGTGAAATTGTGCAAAATCAACTTTCAAGATTTTTCCGAGCCCTGTACAGTAAAGTTTATTCCGCGGTAGTATCGTATTTACTCGAAATCACGCCGTGGAGTAAGACACGCACCAGGGGTTTTCCGCCCGGAATGTTCGAAAAATCCTATTCCTGGTTGACCCCATTTTTGGTGACTTTAAAACCACAATATTTAAAAGAAAAGAGACCCAAATTTCAGCTTCGACATTAATTTGACCATTTTTCGATTGTTTCCATTAAAATGAGTTTCTCTGTTGAACTTGGTCCACATGTCCCCTTATAAACAAATAAAATGCACGCTGAATTTTCTAAAACTTTTTTTTTCATTTATACCCGCATATGCCGCGCACCCCCTTTTTCCTCTCGAATTTGAGAAAAAGAGGTGCGCGTGGTACTCGAGTAATAAAATGCTCTGCAATGCAAGGTAAATGTATCTCAGAAATATTACATCCTGCCGTAATTTGAAGATGAATGAAATTTTTCGTTCATCAACACGCAATAGTTTCCGACAAATTTTGAGACAAGTCGCCAATTCGCTAGCAAATTAATTTCAAATTCTGGGGGCTGAAATATGCAGGTGCGTCTTGGAACCGATGGCGTCTTGCGCGGTATTCGCGTACATACGCAATAGAACTCCGGGAATCAATCCCACGAGGTCCGGGCAATAAAGCCAACATATCTGTCGAAATACGATTTCGATCCGTGACGGAGGAACGTGAAGTCATCAACGCGTGCGCCATGAAGTTTATATACGGATGCAAAACGTCAAGCATGAGGCAATAGGTTTTCATTCGGCTTACGGTAGCGCGGATCGTGAGAGCTCTCCCGTGACCATGAAAGTCGGGCGAAACTGCGGGTCCCCGAGAGGGCACAGCGCGGGACCAACATCCATCATGGCCCGGGACGCGCGGGAGATGCTAATGACGACGGAACAAGAGTCGGCGCCAGGATCCCGTGGACCAACCGTCTCGAGTGACAGGGTGTTCAGAACAAGGCATGAAACGCGATTTTTGCATCCCAGTGTGCGTGTAGGCGAAAGACAAACTCGCAGGGAAGCGCTACGTGCAACGTCGTTTGCCCCTCCCCGAGTACCTCATCGACGACTGCTTCGGAGCCGAAGACCCAAGGAGTAGGAAATATACGAACGACCCAGCGTGACTGACGGACGATGCATTTGCATTCAAACACACGCATTCGCCAGGGATTTTTATTTCAATAAATATGCAATGACCGTGAGCCTTCGGCTGTGGCGCGTGCTTTGGCCTACCTCGCTACTAACGCATCCCCCGAGAATTTGATTAGAACTAATGTGAATTCCAGTTGCAACGGCAATCCTGATTCCCCCCTCACACCAGAGCTTTTCAAGCTACTGTATCACTGTATGTCTTGATTTTACCGTACAATATATCCTTTGGAAGTTATTACAGTACTCGCGCACCATCTCCGTCACTTCGACTCAAATCAATGATGCATTCTTTGAACTTATTTCAAAATTTCACGAAAAAATATTCGGAGCTTAAATTCAGATTTTTTTGCTTTATTCATTTTTTTTTGTTACTGCAAACACTTTCCCAAACATTTTTTATTTATGCGATTAATCGTCTCTCAATACTCGTCTTTTCGGAAGACATTTCCATTCCCCTTCAACCACTTTTTTTCATGAAGTTACAACTCTTGGAAAAGCCTACCTCTACGCTCGGAAAATCTCGTGTTCCTCCCGGGAGGTGCCCAAGTACGACTAGTGGTATGTGTACAACGACTACCACCGATTGAAAAGCCCCTCTCTGAACCAATGGTTCTCCGCCCCTTGGGATAGGGTTTTCCTGATGGTACCACTTTCAAAACACTGCAATGATCACGTCGCAACTGGCACAGTAACGCCTGCCCACATCCCTCTTTTGTTTTAGGGCTTCAACTTCATTTACAACCATTAACAGAACTTGAAAACATGAACTTGAAACCCCGCATTTACTTGAGTACTGTATCATGGGCCCTCATGTAAGACGCGTTCCTTTATATTTTGGGAAAAACATTTTTAGAAAAATCAATTTCCACGTAAAACCTTCCATACGCTCTTCTGTAACACAATGATCAATTTAATTTTTTTAAACGCTAATATTTCAAATTTAGGCTAACAAAATTTGAATTTAATTGAGCTGCATTTATTTTGTTCCACTTGTTCCACATTTTCATGCATCTGTTTGATTTGAGCCCAGACGTTTATTAACGCTATTCACGTCTCTAAAATGTTTTAACTTCATTGAATTGAAGTATGACGCGCCAACAATTAACAAAATGTACAGAAAAGTATACTCAAATAAGACGCGCACCCACTTTTTGAGCTTAATTTTGAGAAAAAATATCCAGTGGTACTAGAGTTCGGTACTACTGTATGTCACTATTACATACAGTACAGTACAGTACTTCATCTTCAACCTCCAATGCATCATTTTTTTCCCATAGATCATTCGCCCATTCCCTTCCTCAGCTGATTACAACTTGGGTCGAGACTATAGAAGTTCACATTCATCATTATATTTTTTGTTCATGGGAAATTCCGGTAACACCTGTAGTAAATCCCTCCCTAAGGGATTCGCCCGGAGTACCCATGGGATCCGCGAATACTAAAAAAAATTGAATAAAAAAAGATAACATTAAATAAATGAGTACGATAGGAAAGTTAAGCACTTGCCACTTGTATTTGGGATGAAAAATATCGACCATGAAAAAAATAAATAGGACCTAAGAATGATAATCAAGGACTAATATTGAATATCCTCAACCCAAGGTATAGATCTTCAAAAGTAATCGCCTAAGGGGATCCACCGAAGGATGGAGCTAAAAAAAATTTTTGAGCGTTAAGAAGACCATGTGCCTTAAAGTTGTTGCATGATTCTATGTGAATTATATTCTACATGGTTCACGACAAAATTACTGGTCCAATGGGGGGTTTTTAACCCGAGTGTCTCGTACCACTCGAGGCAGGTGGTACGAAAATTGATCCTGACGTAGAACAGGAGGTTTTTTCAAAGGAATTTTACACCATACTAAACAAAAAGTTCAACATGATTATAGAAGTGAAAGATATTGTAAACTGTGTTTGAAGAAACGGAAACCTCGCGCCCGAAAAGTTGAGCGTGAATTGTATGCGGTCTTAAATTGAGAAATAGATAAAACTTAGCATCGTCCATGATTCAACTTGAAGCAACTGGACTTCGTAACCAGGAAGTTCTATGTGAGAACAGCCATACGTTCATATCGGTAAAACCAAGATACAGGTTGAATAGAGCGGCAGAATGTATCACAGTGTAATACAGTATACGCAATAAACTAGTTTTAAATGTACAGTATTGTATTCTCATGTCGATTCATTTCTGCATCATTTGCGAAGCGAACTTTTTTTCGAAAGTCGGAAATGTTTCGACCGTGCATGAAAATCGTAATGCGTTGATCACGATGGGAGACTTGGAGAATGCACTACGAACCGTTCACAAGGAAACAAATGCCGGGCACCTCTCTCACCAGCTGTCCACATTTTTGTGTTTCGTCTTACTTTCCCTGCCAGAACTTAATTTGACGTCAAGCATATCGCACAGCCTAACCTGACTTGACGGTCGAACCCAGTGGTTACCACATTTCAAGCTTAGACAAAAGAACCCGGCTTCTGAAAGAATGCGGAGGAAAATCCGCATGTAAGTCCATCTTGGACTTCGAAAGTTATTTCGCGGTAATCATGAATTGCTGGATGATTCTATGGCAATAAAAGACGACCACTTGTTTGTTGATGGTCCCCAGCTACAAAAGTAAATGTGGCTGAAACATCATTTCGTCCCCTCACGACTTCCGTGCACCACGTTCAATTAGGGAAACTTTTACGATCTAGCGTATCTTCAGGGGGCACTTGCAATTGGACGTCACGTATTCGGGAAGTCTCTGGCCACCAACTGTCAAACGTAAAACCTAAACTAAATGTAGCATAAAAACAAGATCCACACTAAAACTAAACCCAAGGCAACCAATTACCGGTAGAACGATATCTAACGTAAAGTCAACCAGCACAAGTTTTAAAAAATGCCGATAATTCTTGGAGCACGAAGATTGGTTGATATCAAACTGTTCTGTTCAGGTCTGCAACCGAATAAGGCAAGCAACGGGATAAATTATCGATTTACAAAATCAATACCAAGGAAGTGGAGTCAGGGTGTTGTAACAGGGTCAGAAGGATCAACAGTTCCAAAGAGCTTTACAAGAACACAAAGAGTTCATATTGGAGTTTCAATAAACCAACCACGATAAAAAAATGACCCTCTCGAAATCGAAAGTAGACAAAATTATCTCCAAAATCTTGGCACTCATAATTTTTATAGGGTATGTACGGTACAATAAATGCTCAAGATGTCAAATTATAATCTTGCTTTTCACTTCGTAAGACTCAGCTTATGTGATCCGAGCATCGAGAAGTTCTTTCTACCGCACCTCCCACCAAAAATACAACCTGATTATCGGATAATCATTAACGCTATATTCGGACACCATCCATAGACCTCCAAGGCTAAACCCTGAAATTTTAAAATGTGTGCGGAATACAGATACAAACAGTATCTAGTTTGCTTTCAAATTAAATTCGCATACATACGTAGTGTACTTGAATTATTTTGCAACCCAAAGAATGCCCGAAACGATCCGTCGAAAATTCAAAATATTTAACACATTTCAATCTTAACTGATGAATTTATTTCTCTTTCCGTGTAAATTTGAAACCTACCTTACGAGACGCCATAGTCGATTTGTTGGGAATTATTATTATCATCATAACTCATCATTAATAGTAGTAGTTGCTGCCGAAGTAACAGTAGTGATAGCACAGTAGTAGTCTTACAGTAGTACAGGTGGACTATCTCTAAAACAAAATTAAAGGGAGCAGAAAAAAACATTTTTGCACAGAGAATTTTATTGTAGACAACACGTATAACATGGGGAGGGAATCCTACAGGACCAAAGAAAAATTCGTTAGGCAGAGAAAATTGTTATAAATCAGATCGCTGTAGAGAGTCCACCTGTAAAATTATTATAATCATCATCATCATCATAATTCAACGCACGTTTTGTTTTCGGAGATACATGAAGAATAAGGTACTGTGGAGAATTTGAAAATATTCCCACACGTCAAAGATTCAAGGATAAAGTTTTAATGGCATCCACGATGGGTTGCAGGGCAAGTAAGTTCTCAGCATTGTTGGTTAAGTGACATCTGTGGAATGAATTCATCTTTTCGAGCCCCTTCGACATTTTTGGGGTTTAATCCAGAGTTGTAAACAGAATAAAATGCACAAAATTTTCACCCATAATTTGTTGGACCTGCTTATTGAGCTCAATGCATATTTATTTTAGCACAAACGACAATTGATTCCACGGTACTTGAGTTTCCCATACAATCATCTGTTGCTTTATTTTTCTGGAGAATCAGCATCGGCGAATAACTAGCTGATAAAATCGACTGTAGCAATTCGAGCAATGTACTTTGGTAGATGAGCGAGAAAACTCGGACATAAGCTGAGATAGCTTCGAAATGACAAATAGCAGAAGTGCATTTTGATTTGAGGAATTGAAAGAATGCGGTTTTCTCACAGCATACTTTTTATTTATCGGAGCCATCGGCGGAAAAAATATCATGACTACAGTACGGAGGATGGGAAATAAGGGAAGATTGATGGTGGGATATCAGCACGAACCTGAATAGCCAGACACTTTGACAGAAGGTCCTGGGACTGCAGGTGCTGAGTCGGCCTCGGCGACTTGGTGACGAGCTGCACACCGGCCGAATCGTGAACGACGGGGCTTGGCGACGGCGTCGAGCGCGTCCCACGCGAGCACGACGTGCCAGGGCGCCCGAACCGCGCCGCCACGTCCACCTCGTCATCGAAATCCACATTATGCGTCATCGCGAAGCATTCTCGGGCCTGAAAGGAACGCGGAACAATAAACGAATCAGTCCATCGACGGGAAACAACGATCAATCAGTACACCTCCGGTAATGACTCCGAAGCATTGCTCGTCAATCACGCCCCCCCCCCCCCCTTCATTCCGGGAGCCCGCACAGTTACTTCATAACTATGGCGACGAAACTATTTCCGGCATGCATCGTTGTGTAAACGCGCGGAAGATTTACTTGCGATGAAGAAACGCAGTTGTGTAAAGCCCCGTGCGAAACAGACGGGCCGCGAATAACGCAAGGAGAACAACTCAGTCCCCGTCTGGAAAGGCGGTGTTGCAAGGCTTCCGGGAAGAAATTGCGGGAAACGGATTCATCCTCATTAAAGACGGCAAAATTGATCAAACCCCGGATGGGGCGTAAAAATTGGAGTTAAATGCACGAGTGCGCACTGTCCAGAAGTCCGTCGGAGAGCGACAGACGAGTCTCCGGCTTCAATCAAACCGAAACCATTCGGATCGGGGTTCTCGCTCGCCGAACTTAATAGCCCGAAGCGGAGTAGACCGGGCAGCTGATGTGATGAGCCTCGACATCTGCGTGGTCTTGGCGAAAACCATCGCAGCCCAAGTCAAGGTAACGATGCACGTCCACCCCATCCTAATTCCTAGTCCAGCGGAGCGACAACTCGCCCGTCAAAGAGTAATTAAGCATTGTCTGCTTTAAAGTAGCCAAGGGTTCCAATTAAACGATGCTGATCGAAGTCAGGCGCCCGAGAGCTGCCAGCCCCCGACAAGCACTTTCCAAAATGTACTCCCCGGAATAAATTGAAGATAGATCCGTGACCGAATGCGTTGATTTTTACGCTGCAGGTAAACTCACGACGTCTTCCGAGGAAATGGGGCGACTTGTTCGAATGGGCCCCAATAAGCAATAAATTAAACTGCCGTCAGAACAAGCACTGACACATCCGAAAGCGAGAGGTCTCATTTAATTGTCCGCCAGGTATAACGTCTTGCCCGCCTGTCTTAAGTAAACGTCTCAGGTTCCCACAAGAATTCCATTCTACTTTCCAAGTACAAATTATAAATGCGTACATTCCGAGCTTCGGAAACCCCCCGCATTAACGCTACTTGCATTCGTTAAAAGAGAAATGGATTAAAAAATCACGACGGATGCATAAATACTGAGAAAGAGGTTTGCTACTCCCAATCCCAGTCTTGGAATAGTGAACAAAACCTTCTCACAAATCTCTTAAGATGTACCGTATATGGATTTCTCGAAAAAAAATGCGGCGTCCTTTCGCGATGGGCGAAATGTAGAAGGTCAGCATTTTGAAGGATTTTATCGTTCTAAACAATGGAAGTTGAAGAAACCAACAATAAAATTGGAATACATATTTGAACTTTTTCGTTCGCGAAAGGTGCGTACCGACGATGAAACCGAGGCCCTGGACATGAGATATCTACAGAATCCAAAAAATAAGGAACGATGCTTCAGAATTTCAGGAAGCATAAATGACGAACCCTTGCTTCAGTACAATCAATTTGAAAATTAGAAATACAGTACAATGCTATCCTAATCGGTTCAATTTCTATCACAAGGAATGAGTCTTGAATTTGCGACTCTCCTGCATTGCAACTTGCTTATACAGTACAGTAGTACTGCATTTGGTGATTCTACTGTATAAGTAATTGGTCGTTTCATCTCCAGGCTCAAGCAACCGGGTTCGAGAATTTTTCAATTTTCTATTGCTGATTTGAAAATGTGTAAATGGGCTCGAGAGTTTTTCAATTGTATATTTTCTATTGCTGATTTATCAGACTATCGAATGCCTCACCGCATTGACGAAAATTCTGGAAATGTATTGCATTTGTGCCTTCGATTCCAACTGTATGGCGGAGTTCAAGCTTTTTTAAATCGTTTGTTATGTCAAACAGTTCGTTATGTCAAGTTTCAATGCAGGAGAGATGCAAAATCAAGACGCATTCCTTGTGATGGAAATTGAAGCATCAATTGCTCACTGCACGACAAACTGAAGTTCCGAATTTTTCGTCGCCGAAAAGTGTGAACAGCAAGAAATGGAATCAGGAGATAGTGAATATCCATCAAATATTTGAATAAGTAATGAACATATAGTTTAAATTGTCAAAAATCAATTTTTGAGTTAGAAGTTTAAATGACCAGCGCTCACCTTCCACTGCTACATACTTTTCAACGCCAAACATTTCAACAGCAGAAAATTGGATACACTGAACACCCCCGAATCCGAAAATAGTGTACGACATGATTGCAAGATAAAATTAACGTTCCAAAAACTATAAAAAAACCAGAAATTCACGCTCAATAGAGACAAAAGGAAATTCCATAATCTTTTTCGTCGCCGAAAATGTTTGACAGTTCAGATAACGAAAAACGTTTTGTAATCCACATAATCCGCTACATTGCGCGAGATTTTGGAAGTTAACACTTGTTTTTTTAGTTAGTTGGTAATTGTGCATAAAAAGCTGACTTCAACTTAATTCGATTTCTGAATTTCGCATCGCTGAATTTTTCGTCATAGCACAGGAAATTAGTGGAACATATCCCCAGAATTCAAGAACAGGGCACGGCAGTTGAAACTTTTACATATTTGTTCTCAACAATTGCAGTTGGAACGACCAATCCATAGAATCGGCGAACGGTACTGTACACGAGATGGAAAAATTTTCGAAGTTCACCAAAATTTCGAGAATTGATTCCGCCGAAGGATTGACACGACCGACGCTCAGTGCATTCTGTATTGCTGTGCTTTATCGTCACCGAAAAGTATGTACAAGTGAGGGGAATAAGTGAAGAGCACCGATGTGCATTGAATTTCCGTCGAATCCGCAAACGGCACTCAATATGCTAAAAAAAAACTCCTGACACTCACTTCAGACTGAACAAAATTTATTTTCAATTACGACGCCTAATTTAAAACTATACAGGTACAAGTTTTAAAAATATCCCCATGGAAGTAATAACAGTACACGACTTCGGAATTTTCAAGAAACGGCCCTATCGCTGGAACTGGGAACATCAACGTTCATTTTTATGCACAACAAACGTCAGCATTTCGTGTACGCGTAACAGCAGAAAAAATTTGTTGATAAAATAGTCAGAACACGACACTAAAATTGCGAGAAACAACCACCAATTCCAACTTCTGGCTGAAGTAAACTTCCGAGGTTTTTCGTCATCGTAAAGTCGGTAACAGGTAGTCGCGAAGTTCGAAAATCGTTCCTAGCTCTGGACGCCCAAAGCTCACTTCAAGCAAGTCGAACACGAGGGTCGAAGTCGGAACTGAAGAACGAGCCCCGAAACTTTTCCGCCCTCGCTGAGACTAGTTGATCACTGGCACACGAAAAAACTTGGACGGAATTCGCAGCATGACCCGACTCGTGCTCGCGGTGGAAAGCGAAGAGCAACCCCGGGACCCGATCCGGAACCCGAGAGTGATTTGTTCTGCTCGCTGCGACTCGAGAGCCGCGCATACTTAGTCCCTCGCTCTCGATAAATAAACCATCTTTCATCAGCAGCTAGTCGCTTAGACAGCAGGGGGGAGGAGGGTATTTTCTGCCTGAAAATAACGTCACCTGCCACCGATGTATCCACGCCACGGCACACCAGGAGACACTGACTACACTTGGCACCTTCACCAGCACACACTCCAATCTACTGTGAAGTACTCTGAAGACAACAGTCAATCCACCTGTAAGTGTCGGCTTCCGACAATACTTTCCTAATTAAGTAAACGTGACCTTGAAAAATTACGGTTTCCTCTTTTCTCCACCTGGAAGTAAGAATCCATTCAGGGGCGAGTACTCGCACTTCGCCACCCAAATTACTCCTTGAGAGCTCGCACAGGAAGCGAATCCCAGACAGATGTAACCAAACAAGGGCAATGACAACGATCTGTCGTTCTCCAGAAGCTAATTTGAATTCCCGACAGGGTTAACATTGCTGCAGACGGCTGGAATAATTGATCGACGGATAAACTTCCTGACTACGCGAAGCGTCTACACAATTTTTTCGAAGACCGACAACCTTCCGCAGGTTTACACATGAACAGCTCGGAGATACTGATGAGGAAACAATGACAGGAGAAATGCACCACACGTAAAACAAAGGTAAAAGCACGCACGCGAAACAAACGAGGAGAAAATCACTCGCGACAAAAACTCGCAGTTTTCCTCGACCATTTGTTGTCTCCAGAAACTTATATTTTGTTTGTTTCAAGTGCCGTAGGCTTTGGAAAGTGCATGGCAGGGAATTGAAACCCTATTCGCATCAAGAATTATCCGCATGAAAAGGTTACCCAACAAATCACCATAAAAAATATTAAAAATTATCAACACTCTGCGCAAAACATTCTTGAAACAAAAATAAGTTGAAAATACCCTCATAGCCATACACTAGAAAAGCCATAGAAAACAAAGCATAAAGATTCAAAGTATACACTAATTCCATCGGTTATGGGTGACTTTTTTGCATTCTTTTATCCACGTCGATTTTCTTTTACGTGCATTTTTCTGACAGAACGTACAGGTATTATAAATAATACCTGTATGCGAGAATCATTCGTCAATTTTCAACCGAAGTTCCGAAGTCCCTCGGATAGAAACCTCCGCACTGCAGGTTTTTTCTCTAACATTTTCTAAACGTGACATTGACACATTGCATTCCATATGATGCGTTCATAGCATGAATTTTCCTGAAGATACGCAAAGATCCCAGGCACATTATTTGCCAAGGGAAGCTGAAGAATGTAATCATGCACATGCTGACAAGATTCATTGATGATGGCTATATAATTCTTCGGCTACCACGCGTTTTTCGAGTCGTAAAAAATGCAAAACCGTTCGTTGCCGTATTTCGTTTAGCATATTGCGCCCATAAGTTAGAGCGATACGTTCTCCGTCGAAGTGAAAAATAAATTAAAATTTAGTGACGCACTCAGTGAAGATGCTTAAGGCAGTAATATTGAAATGAATATTCATGGTAAACGCGAGGAGATGACGACAGAACAAATCTGGATAACGTGAACAAGTTAAAGAGGGTTCAACATATTTCGCATTGATTTATTTTCACAAACGACGACGCCGTGAAAAGCAAGTCATGAATGAAACGGATTACGTGCAGTTTAACTGGTCCTGCAAATGCGATGCGAAAAGCTCTCGGGGAAAAATTACTACGGAACAATACAATTGACCTTTCTGGGCACTTTGACCCCTTGATGCTCGACGTAATACGATGAAGAAAACTTTCCCCTAAGCGACTTCACGTTCCTGCGATAAAAATTTGAGAACGGCCAATCTGCAAGCACTTCTCGCCATCTTCGAATGAGAATGAACACCGTCGGGTCCGCGGTCACCGATTCCACGAAAGGACGGGACGTTGTTCCAGGTTTCAGAGAGAAACGCGCCTCACGTATTCTTTTACGACAAGCACAAGCGAGAAATCATTTGTTGAAAGGGATCAGTTAAGATTTGTCGGAGACCCGCGGATAAGGAAACACGGGCCGACAAATCGCGGGAATCGCAGCCCCGAATCATACTCGTTCACTCGCGCTCTCGAACCGGTTTCTTCAATCGCCGCACTAGAACTCATCTCGCATACAAAGCAGCAGTCGGGACTTTCACACAACAAAACGCGGTGCGGTGTTCCACAGATACGCGTACCTGAGAAGGGGAAATTTGTCTAGAGCCAGAGACACAACCCTTGCCGATCGGATTTATCTCCCGCCGAGGAATTAAGCAAGTTAGCGTCATTATACGTGGCCAACAGGTGTCGAGACAGAGGCGGGCTAATGTTTCCGACAAGACATTTCGCAACTCGGCTGTCGTGATGCTCTCGATTAGTTTCCACGGGCGTCACAGTTTAATGCGGGTTTCATTACGCCTCATTCCTCAACATCCGCGCTCGACGTTTACACGCACGGCGCTTCCTTCTCGCTGTTCCCCGACGCAATTACCGAAACACGGGTGATCACGCGGGATCAGGTGCTTCGGGGCTCGGCACGGAAATGAAAGAACGGAATCGCCGGTGAATAGAAGTCACAATTAGAAATGAGCATGATGCTGTTGTATGGGCCGAATCCCGTCTTTCTCCTGGCCAAGAGTCGTAATCCCGGCGGCGTGACGCGCGCGCCAAGAGGTTCGGCACTGTGCCGAGGCCGCGGGTCCAGTACGAAGCCCGCACACCTTCACCGAAATTCGGCACGGAAAAAAAAGCGGAGCACGGATCGGCCTGGAGCGAAACGCCTACATTTCTCAAAAGCACAACCCGAAATGTGGCACACGGGGATGAACACCAACATTCGCGTACCGCACCGTGCCATCCTCGGTCGCGGCAAACCGAACCTCGACAACCGGCGTCGCAGTGAAGGGTCGGGTGAGGACGACTGACCGCGTGAGAACTAGGATGAACATCAGTTGTCATCGCCCCGCGTGTGCGCATATGCGCAAACCGCGAGAAAATCCTCAATTCTCTGCCTACGCCCACGCATCGCCAAAAAGAAAACGTAAACAAACAAAATAAAAAATGAATGGGGAGAAGAGGGCGAAAGTGCCGCGCAAAGCAGGGATTCCTCAGGTTACGAGAGGTCGCCGGCACTTTTCCTTTTACCGCACGCTCCTCAGCCTGACCTCAGGTCCGAGGATTCAGCCCAGAGTACTGGCATCGCTTTTCAATCGCCCGCAATCGGAGACGAAGCGGCTCTCGCCTCAAGACCCCTCAGCGAAAGTCAAGCGAGCGATCAGAGCGGGCTCGAACCCAAAATCCAAGCACCAAAACCTCGCCACGAAAGGTGAAATAAAAAACCCAACAACGATCTCAGCAACGAAAAACCTCACCGAATTTCATTCCGAGTTTCCTCTGAAGAAAAAAGCAATCTTTCCACTTCGATCAGAGGGAGCTTCTCAATTTTTCGCCCAAGGACGTAAAAGAGTAATTCATCAAGAGAACGATCGTGAGATTCAAGTCCTTTTCTTTCACGGGGAAATCCAGCACATTGATCAGTAGCAGTAAAATTGAATATAAAGCTTTGAAAATAATGAGATACTGTACCGCATTAACTTGACCATAGGTCGTGCCCTTATTTTGGGCAACCGATCCAAGATAAAATCTTTCACGCCACGAGCAAATTCGAAGTTTTGGAGAGAAAAACGCAGCCTGTGTATGGAGGGGCATCACAGGTACCGTACAGTGTTGAATTTGGTCTGCGATCTTTCCATCGACACGTTCTCGCATTTAAAGAAATTATCTTGCTTTCGAAAAGCAGTCAGCAGGTTTCGAAGTGAAGAAGGTTGCATTTGGACAGTTTAAAGCTAGCAAAATAGTTGAATTTTCTTCAAATGAGCACAAATCTGAGATATTACCTTCATCAAATTCGTGTGGCTTATATGTGGATACAGTAAAATCATGTTACCACAAACTTTCGGGGACTTGGGAAAAGTTTGTTACACTGTATAGTACTGAATAATTTTCAAAACGAGATTGTCGAAATTAATGACTCAACTACGTTTTCCCATCAGACCAGACTGTAATCAATTAGATCTTGCTTTTCTGGTATTCATTGATAGGTAGTTATTATTTTTATTCTAAAAAAATTTAGCTTCAATCCTGCATTCCATCAGTTGCACCAATCTCTTCATTCTGGGAGAAGGATGTGAAAATCTCTCCATTACAAAATGATGATGTGCGATGGAACCACTTTGAAACATGTTCATCATTGATTACAGCTTCCATTCATGCTACAAGAACCAGTCAGTCACATTTTGGATCAGAAATTTCAGACTGCGCCTGCCTTAGTAAGGAAATCTCTACCTGGAGAATCTAATAAACGTTTCTCAAAAAAATTCGTTATACATGTACTGGAAATGGGACGTTTGTTGTAACAAGATTGTTTTAACAGTTACTCCATGAGTCTATGGTCTTTCTGCCAAAACTTGAGAAAAAGCTTGTTATACAGAAAATTGTGTTGCGACAGTATTTGTTGCGTAATGAGATTTCACTGTGCTGTATATCGAATATAGGACACATCGCATCAGCACTTCCATATACAATAAGATCCCGGGTGGAGGGGGGGGGGAAGGGGAACGGGGTGGATGGGTTTTTCGTAAAAAAAAAATACGTATGCGAAGTAAAACTTGACAGATAAGGTTAACAATTACTTAAACACGGTTAACTTTCCCTCAATAATCACGTACTGTCACCTGCACTCGACCGTCCCATGTGCACCCGACTATTATTGCTTCAACTTCAAAAAAAGTAGGACAAACTAAGCATTCATGAACGACCGCTAAAATGAGTTGCGATATATTCCATCTGGCTCGGAAATAGCCGAAGGACCATAGGCTTAGCCAGGTTGGGGACGAAAAACACCGGTGAAAAACGAGTGAAACGAGTATGGAAAGGAAAAGTTCAATGGGTGAAAACTCGTCACCCAGGCACTAGAAGCTTATGCACGGAATACGTTTATGGTTTGTTTGTACTACTTATTCAAATACTCAAGCAGAGCCCTTCTGGGTTGTCGGGATGCCCAGCGAAAGTAAGCACCGCCGTAACACGCTCCACGTTCGAATGTAAACTGCAGGGATTGACCGAATCGAGGTTTCCTGGCGAGTCTTAGCAGCAATGATAGAAGGTGAACTGGAAAGAAGTCAAGTTTAAAATAGGATGCCCAACAGAATCTTCATTCGAGACCAAAATACTCGTAACTCGCCCGGGAAGTTGACAGCGGCTCTCCTGGCTCGGGTCGTGATCAGTGAGAGGTCTCGAGCCACGGCGCACGACCCAGCCGAGCTCATCCTCATCCGAGCGGAGAAAGCGATCGCTCGGCATAGACAAAAGCTCCGGAGCGCAGGTGAAACAACACAAAAACCCCTCGGGATACCCATTCCGCCTCGCCAGCATCCGCTTCCAATCTCGCCAGCCGATTCATCGATTCCAGCTTTCGGCGAAATTCGATCGCCACGAACCGACCACCTTCGCCTAATCCGCAATTTCAGACATAATGCACTTTCGTAGAGCTCAACGCTACTATCAAACCCGGCATCTTTCTGTTAACGTCTTCCCGCAGCCCTTTTTTTTCTCGCAAGCTTTCTTTCCTTTTATTCTTCACCCAAAGGAACCCAATGATCTACCACGTAATTACCTCAAGAACCGACGGCTGAAACGGGTCAGGTGACGAACAACTTTTTTCTCCAGATAATAGTTTTTTTATGCTCATAGAATTTTACTGGCATCGAACGCGCCCGTTATTTCTTTCAGTCGTTAACCTTTGAATATCCACTCCTAAATAATAATAATACGAATATTACGAGTACTCGCCAATCTCAAAATCATCTTATGTAACGCAATGACGCAGCGTTCGAAAATTTCCACGCAAAATCAAATTCAATCCAACGATATCAAGGCGTGAATACGGAATTAAAATTACGGTACATACGAGGTTCTGCGATGGATTAATCTCAAAACAACTAAAATTTTAATACTGTAGCTCTTCCCAAGCTTTTGAGATGGAAGCGTTCGAAAGCTGCACGAAAAGTAGCGAATATTTTGGGCACAGGAGTCACGCAGCAGTGATTTCGCTCCAACAGATCTGGAAATACATTTCTTGCAACACCTTAAAATGTTCTGAGGCACGGGTCATCAAAGAAGTGAAAATAGAGGCTCTACTGCTCATCTATGCAGCTTTTATATTGCCCAGGAAGTAATGCTCTTCTATCACACTTCCTCACTTTGTTCAGACCTAGAGAGAACTTCGGAATCGTGAAATGAATTTGATGGATTCTCCACAACAATGCTCAGGAGACCAAGAAGTAACTCTACTTGGTTGATATTTTTGCAACGCAACTCCTTGAAAAGAACGATAATAGAAGGCACTTTCGAGACTGTAAAAAGTTCATGGTATAGATTACGGAATATATCCTCGTAGAGGGTAGACGAAATCGTCAGAAAGCGAAGTTTCCGGTTTCAGTTGAAATTCGCTGAGCAATTTCCAGATAGACGCTCTGAAGTCCATCTGGAAGCTCTCAGTGCACACTGCAATGAAGAATATGCGACAGAAAATCCGCGAATGAAATATGGAAGTCCCTGAATCATCCATGCCATTTTGAATAAAGCTGTACCTCTGATGAATAGGTTAAGAAAGACTTCAAGCCTCGACTACGTAAATCTTCTCGCCTGTTCGTCGATGGTTGGGAAAGCAATAATAGGTGGAGTGTGGACACGAGAGGGTGACCGGGTCAAACGGAGATCGATGCATCGCCCGATGGCGTGTATTAGTTGCAAACGCAATCGACGTTCCCTCAACCCGAACCGAATAGGAATGAGATCAGGGGGACTATCAACTCCGCGAAATGTCGACGGACTCAGCGCCAGATGAGGGCTGGCTCAACACCCATGCCATCATTGGCGCACGCGCGCGTCAACCAGAAGAAACAAACCACATATTTCCGCGTCCACCTGCATTCCCACGCCGCCAACTTTCCCAAGGAAGAACCGATTTCCAGCCTAGTTTCACGCCCGAAGCACCTGGTTCCCATCTGTCCCCGCCCACCGTGAGATTCGGCGACAACGACGCAAGCGCGGGGTTCAAGTCTTCATTGCCTTCGGGCCCATTCAATCCCTTCCGCATCTACTTTCATGATCGTTATCGATAAATAGGACCCTCGCGCATATGCCGCAAGCATTAATGTTGAATCCCCTGTCAGGTGCAAGCAGCTCGGATGAGCTGTTAACTTCAGCCAGGCAAAATGATTCAAACGTTTCAGCTCATTAGGAAAAAGAACCCGTGCCCAGCTGACGAATATTTTAAAAACGTGGTCCAGTTTCCTGCCTGGAGCATATATTCACTTTCAGCCACTATATCCGCTGAAGGCTAAGAGGCGTAGCACCAAGTGGGACAAGAAAAAGCAGCCTTTCAAATAATTTCGCTCTTGACTTTTTTTCACGTTGATGGCGTTTGGGAATGATCGGTGTAAGTATTCTTCTGCGGTAAAATAATCTCCGGGGGGGGGGGGGGGTGGATTCCAGCAGAACTCCTTCTCTCCGTAATCTCCAGCATCTCCATGATGCATCAATGGAACAGAGGAGCATCAACTGTGACAAATGTTCCAGAAGTAGTCATATTCAAGTTCAGCTTGGGTAGGCATTCGTGATTTCTTTGATATGTTGGAATACCGGATTTTTCTTACACAAGCGACGACGACAATTTCGTACTTCCCGATGCTCTTTTCGCGTTTCCCGTGCAATGTTGCTATCCGGAGAACAAGATCTTTCCGTGCTTTCCGTAATGATGTGAAGCAATGTGCGTGATTCTCATCACACCACTCGGAGGAAGAAACCGAAAACATCCCATTCCGCGGGAAATCCCACAGCTTCTGCATGGAGATGGGATCGTGGAACAACTCTGGTAATACTGTAGTACAATGCATGTCATATTATAACCCGCAGCTGCACGACGTCCCGACAATCGTCCTCGGATTCTTTTGGACAACCCCGTCAACCTTCGACCAGGACACCATCTACGCAATCATACCTCGTCAATCACGATATCGTGCGACTTCCGCAACGTGTCACCAAGGCTAAGGATATATAACACAAAAGCTGAGAGTGGATTCGTTTGACTCCTGGCGAAGCTCGAAGAGAGCAAATTCTAAACCGAGTTTCTCTAGATTGCATCATAAGGAGCCAAGAATGAAAACCACTCCAAGGGCAAAGCGTCGGTTCATTCCATGAGGATTCTAGAGTAAATTATCTTCTTCCGAAGAATGTCATGGGAAAAAACCGATAAAGCTCTAATTAGAGTAATGGTGAGCATGATCCACGTAAACGAACAGGTTTTCCGTGACATGAAATCGGAGGAGCAACCAAAATTGAAGCCTATAGAACCAAGACAGGGACGCACGCGATTGCATGGTTACGGAAGTGTCAACCGTAACTCCAACTGCAGCATAAAAAGTTATCAAATAGCCGAAGTTCCCTTCCTCTATTACCCCAGGAAGTTATGGAAGACGACATAAAATTCTTTACGGTGCAACGGATTGTGTTAATGCTGAAGCTGTGCCAGCGTCAAAATATAAATCGAATTTCGAATAATTCTAATGTTACACTTCTCCAGAACATTACGCTATCGTTTGAAAATGCACCGACATTTTTTCTCCCTCAACGCATTCAAATCTCAGCTAGTTTCGTAAGTTCATTTGAATAGACAAAAGTGCTTATTTCAAGCTCTTTAAGCGTAAAAATGTGAGCTGATCACGGTTCTCCATACACAAGAGATATCAACACTCAGTTCGATGAAAAAAAGCACTTGGCATATTCAAATTCACACTGGATGGTCACGAAATTGCAGTGGCTCTGGTTTTTGCGTACTGTAATGCACCTTAAAGTCTTTTTTCCTCCATAAATTATCAAAAAAGCCGAGAATGGAGTTCACACTTTTTTGTACAGTTTTCTGTTGCCCACTGCAAAAGTGGCTTCTTTTCAGAAATTTCTGCTTCAAAGAGATAATCCAAGGACAGAGATGATGCAAGCAAGCACTAATATACGTGAGTTGAATAAAGAGGTTCTTTCGGCTGATTTACTGACATTGGAACCGTAGGACTCATTTATTTTCCGAAGCAGGACAACAGAAAGGACTTCTGAAATTTGCTCTTTTCAATGCACTTCACGATCACAAGAGCCGCTTCGATATTCATGGCATAGAGGTCAGTTTCATTAGAGAGCATTCGTTCTTGCTCTTCGGATATGAATCAACTATACTGTACTGGAGTTTCCATAAAGGTGAATTAACATCACAGTAGGGCGAAAAAAACTTCCAAGAGCTGCAGATTTAGACCATATAGAAATTTTACAATTCATGCCCGGATTCTCTTCCGGTTTGATGAAATGCAACTTTCAGGGTCACACAAAGGGACTTTATGCTTCCACTACAAAAGATGAGCCACAGACATCGTACATACACCCTTCAGAACGCTCCGATATTTACATGTGACTCACTCAGTTCCATCATAAAACGATGAAGAGACATTAGAAAGCGTCTGCAGAAGTAGCGTCCAGAACAGCAAATTTTCAAAACAAAAAGTGTACAATACTGAAAGAACGTGAGTACACAAAGCGTCATATACTGAGCAACTATAAATATTTCATACACTTCGCAAATTATAATCGTTTCGCTCATTTCATACATACGGACCGGGTTAGAAATGAGTTCGCAGTCGCGCCCTTCCTGCAACCATGGTTTATGGTTACGTATAATCAATGCCACATTTATTCCGCAGTTGATTCAGGAAAGCAAGAACATTTTTCCTCCATAGCTCTCAAAGCTTATAAAATAAAATAACGCGTTTATTGAACACGACCTTTTTTAACCCCAACAAAAGGAAGGTTTTCAGTACTTGCATCTCGAAATTAATTTCCTAAATCAGGTTCTTGCAAACCGCCTGTGGGATAAATAACGATCCATAGAAAAGCATTTGTTCAGTTAATATGGGGCTTCTTTCACTGCAGTGAGGATTTGTGCAGCTTCTTGTTCACCAAATGACATTCCAGAAAATCCCGACAACCTTCGCATGCAGCTGCACTGCATCTAAAACAGCTTTGATCGGAGTACAATGGGTATACAGAAATGCTTTTGTGAAGTCTGGAAAATGTTCTCATATGTTCGTCGTTTTAAATGGTTGGCAGCCATGCGCCTGTCTGGAAATCTATAGAACAGGCCAGCAAGACCGAGTATGCGATCAACCATATTTCCTTACACAGGTTGGATGAACTTTTAATTTTTTTTCCTTTTTAGACTTGGATGAACACAAATTGGAACAGGGGCCAGGAATCACGAAACGATGAAATATTGCTCCGTGAAAATTACGAACATAACCGTTCATCCAACGAGGTAAGCGCAGGACCTTAATGAAACAACACTCGCCCGATTGATTACTTTTGTCCCACCATACGTATATACGTGTTCAGAAATGAGTTCAAAAGTGACTATACCGGTAAGTCAATCATACCACACTGCATCGTTACTCGAAGCTGGGAAACTCCCTTGCATAGAGCCTATTGCGAACCGTACTTGTGCCATTTTCTGACACAGAAATGCTCCGGGACAGACTCGACTGTCCAGTCACGCATTGCAGCAGTATACAGTAGTCAATCAGTTCGGCGAACGTTGGAGGAATTTCCAGCCTTTGGGAGCCGACGGCACCAAAACGTCGCGGCGGTCGAAACGGCGCGCACGAAGAAGGCTCTGCCTGGCACAAGCGTTGCGTGAAACCAGGCGGCGGTCATATTACTGCGGCTAGCGTTTCCCGCCTTCACACGGACGCATAATACACCGCGACTCCAACCACGGGATTTCACTCGCAGACTCATCCATCCGATTCCGTTCGCAAACACCTCATAGCAGACTCACTTACCAGATGCCGGAACTCGCCGAGACTCGCAGCACTCGCCCAACAACATTCCTACGAATGCCCGACCGCGAGCTGCAGTACAGTACTGTACAGTACTGATATTCTTCTGCGGTCAGAAGAGTCCGGAGGAGCAACCCGTACAACTTTTCGATCGGACGGCATTCAAAAGATGCCCCGCACTTTCGCCGCAATCGGAGCAGAGCTTCTCATCCATTAGGGATGATACAATACAGGTTGGAATTTTCTTTGCCGAACGAAGCAACACGGGGCCGATGCTATGCCCGAGGAATGGACCCAGTATGCCGCTCCTTTCCAGCACGTCGATCGCATTTTTTAACCCTCTCGACCGATCCGAACAAGTTACCCAAGGGGAAAATTTGCCTCGTAAAAGTTCCCGAGTTCGCCCAGGAATGTTTTTACCTGGGGAACTTTTCGACGACTCGCTCAACTCTCTGAGTCAGTCGGAACAAAGTCACTCATTTCATTTCTTCGCATCGAATGCGCTAGAAAAATGCAGGCGTCACTAACAGACGAAGCCAGAAGTATTCCGTTTGTTCGACAGCAACATTCGCGGAATGCAAATCAACGTAGTAAGAACCCAAACGACTAGCATTTAACATAGTTCACAGTCGATGGTAAGCGAGGAATCGCGAAATTCCACATTAGTCATTTGACGAACCCGAAGTTCCTTTCGAAGCGGAGAATTGTAATACGATAAAAGCGCCACAACAACAATCACACGAGGGGAAAAGTGACCAGCGAAAAGCTATCAGGAAACATCATTCCATAACCGATTGTTTCTCGTGACGTAATCAAACTTATGTCTCTTCAAAACATATTTTATACTACAATAGTGTATTTTCTTAGGCATAGCATTCAAGTTGATTAAAAAATACTGTACATTCAACATTCAGTGTCAGATTTCTCTGAACCTAGTAAATAATAGAAATTTCTGCTGAGCATATCCGAGATTACTCTTGTACTATCCGCGTGTTATGCAAATACATCCTGTGCGTTTTTTCTTTTACTTCAGCAGCTTTTGACTTCGTTCTTCTTGTAACTAGTGATCGATTTTTTTTATCATATGCAGAACAATCCCCTTTCCAAATGCGTACCCTAAAAGTTAAGGATAAGTTTCAAAAGGGACAGAAATTTTATCCAACTAAAACAATCAGTTACTGGGAGATCTTTTTGGTGTACCTTTTTTGAAAGTTACCTTTTGCTGAGTCTTCTCCTCCTGACAGTAAAAGAAAGAGAAAATAATCATCGGACGATGCGGACACGTTCATTTTATTGATTAACGGCTCAACTCACAGTCTGATCTCTCCGTTCGGAGAATACATATCGACCTTTTAAATGAACGGACGAGTTTATAGAACGAACTTCATGTTGAGTCTACGATGAAACACTTTACGACCATAATTCATCACTTGGAGCTCGTCCATCACTTAGAGCCGAGGTGAGGGATCACCGAAGGTAACTGGTAAGGCTTTCTTTTTAACAGTTCCTTCCCAGTGTTTTTCTTTTCTCATCAATTTAGACGCGCTCACTACCCACAGATTTTTTTTCCTTTTGCGAAAAGCAGAAACCATTAATAAAATAAACATAGGAAGACCAGCGCTTTTGTGGGTCTCATGCACCCTGAATGCTACGAAAGTTCTTCAGCATTTGCGATAGTCACGAAACTGATGACCCCCTAAGTCGCGGAAAAAGTAGAAATAAATCGTAGCCCCGAGAATTTCAGCTGACGCCCAGAGCGTGGAAAGTGGGTACAATGCGGGGCAACATTCTGTTCGATTAGGTTACCTTAGTTCAAGTTGAGCGGAGTTCTTGTTCGAGAAATGGAATGGAGAGATACCTCGCGGTAATTCTCGGCTTTTCTGATTCCAGAACAGAGCATTTAAAAGAAAAGGACGATTATTCTTTTCCCAACGCAGCTGACCCGAGAACGTTACGCGAGGAAATCGAAAACCTGGCGATGAAAGTAATGAAGCCACCCGCTCCGGCCGCAATCATCCACACCTACACTTAGTGTAGGACCAACGTATTGTCGGGATTCTTCAAACGTTAACAAGGGCTTATTAACTCCTCGCAATCGAGGGATGATGGGGCAATTCCAGAATATTATTCTTCCAGCACTGTACAACTTCGCGGGTAGAACGGAATTCGAGAAATACGTTCAGGTGCTGCAACAGCCACCTCACAAAAGCGAATACTGTAACGTATTTACACCAATACACATTATAATACATGCAGCTTTCTGATTCTTGGCTGCAAGTGCACGGTAAAAATCTGAAAAAGCCATAAAACATTTTGAAGAGAAAGATGCGGTCTTTACAGTACGGATAAGAAAATGAATTACACAGCAATAAAGCCATTGAGACTTTAAAAAAAAGAATCATTCGTTAAAACGACAAATTTTTCATATAGAGACTCAAACAATGTTGTGGCTCTACTGCAGGGACCTTAAAAAATACGGTAATAATTTATACGCTGCAATTTGTTGTGAAGAGATCCTACAGCACAAAGAACAGAAAATTTTGTCCCAATCTTTTTTTGTCAGAAGAATGCCAACTGAAGAATATTTCATTTCTTATCATTTAAACTTCCAAGTACTGTACAGTAATAGCTTGTTCCATTCTAAAAATCCTACTTGGCACTGATAATGACACACAGCTGACACATAATCCGAATATAGGCCGAATCACTCAATTCCGTGGGACCAATACGTCGAATACGGGCCGAATAAGTGGAGTAAAGGTCGCATCAGCGTTTTTGATCTATTGAATACAGTTTTTGCCAGAAAAGTGCGACATAATCAAACAAATACGGATTTTCACTTACCCGTGGATACGAAGAACTGCATAGCCGCGAATCGATTTGTCGAGGCCTTGAACCATCAGCTTTGAAATTATTCCTGCAGGATTTATTCGAAGGTAGAATTTATTCTCCTTCGACCTCCATCACTTCACCCGAACACTGCACAGAAGAAAAAAAAACCTCCCGCACAACCTGACGAATCAAACCGAGCAAACTCTCCATGAATCAAACAATAATCACAAAAGCGAAATGAAAGAAATCCAGCAGACATGACAACCCACTGAGAATTTCGAACCGACTTGAATAATTGATTATCCACCCAGTGAGATGAGAAAAATAATTGCGTGATACGCGATAAGTTCTATCGTGTGACGCACGTATACGTGAGCTTAAACAATTCAAGGTACAAACATTTAAATCTTGTTTAAAAAAAATTATGGAATTAAACAGGAGAGATTCTCTGGATCTTCAACGGGTGAGAAGATTATGGTGAAGAACGAATTATGCTTACAGTATAACCAAACCATGTTTTGTTCGACGTATTCTGAACTGCGATTTTCACACACACGAATCTTACGAACACAGTCCCAAGAACAATTTAAAACGTAGGCCTGTCATCTCGAACATTATTCAGCCGAAAAATGTAATTGTTCACCAACGCAAAAAAAGGCAAAACGAAAAATGAAAGATATGCATATAGTAAGCATTAAAAAATAAACTTCAACAAAATTAGCGCTATATCTTAATTAGATCAAACGGGGTTCTCAACGGGTGCTTCGCGGAGCCCTAAAGAATAGCTCCGTCTGGAATTCCCAGGGGCTCCGCGACTGAACCATGAAAATTAGACAAAATTAAGACAAAAATTAATGAATGAGAAATGGATGCGCTATCCATTCACTTTCGGATACAAAGGAGACGCCAGAATTCGACGATTAGATTTTGAGGAACCCACCACCATTGGTTGAAACTGATGTCCGCGACTAAATCTGAAGAACCCATCAACAGATCATTCTCTGTTTACCTAACCGTGGAAATTGATTTTGAAAAGAGGTCCACGAGTGAAAACGATTGGAAGCTGAGATAATAACCGCAAGTTACGCAGCCTAGGACCAAAGGGCGAGAAAATATTCTTCACGGATTGAACGTGAAGAGGAGAAATGCATTGTGACCTTTGGACAAGCTTATTCACTGTTCGCGACAGTTCGAAATTTTCGCACCAGCTCCTCAAATCCGGAAAATGTTTCACTTTTGGTTCATGGGAAGGCGATGGATCTCACCTTCAGCACACGAGCGCCCACGAGGGGCCTTCGCACCATTTCAGCCCGCGTCCACTTTCCATTTCAACAGAACAGGACAACAAATCCGAGACCAACCATGGCACCGAATTTAGGGGCAGCTCAAAGAAGGCATAGTAGCTCACAAGAACATCAATATCACGGGCTCACATTGAATTTGGTTCAGGCTGGGATGAGATAGAAAAAATCCACTTAAATTCATCCACACGCACTACCAATATCGGCGCAAGCGCATCGAACTAAACCCCGCGCGCCCGAAAACAGAACTCCCGAGCTCGCGTTCGCCGGACGATAGCTCCGCCGCGGTGGCTGAAGTGGCGGAAATCGAGGCGCCGTGGATGTGGGTGTGCATCCATGCCGCTCTAGGCTCCGCTTCATTCCCTCCCGTTCCTGCGTGGCAACTGTTCAATCCATGGCACGCTACACCGCCGGCACCGGATATGCATTAAAACGAAACAAGAGAAGTGCTTCCACCCCATTCCAATTCGGATTCCTCAGTGCTTCATTCGCATCGCGGAAATCCCTTGATGCCCTTCCTGGTCGTTGAATTGCAAAACATCGCCCTCCTATTTCATAGATGCGGAATGGCGTTGTCGAAGCCAACCGTTTTTTTGTTCCTGCGTCTATTTTTCAAGACGCGGGCACAAGTACAGTAAGAACCACCTCCATCGTAATTAAAATATAAAAGGTATCTGAAATATTTTTCTTGCATATATTTTCATCATGGAAATACTGCATTTGCAAACCAATACTTGCTCATTTCTTGCATCCGGAACCAAGCGCAGATTCTGCGTTGGAATTTTTGCGGCTTCTGTTTCCAGCTCTGCAAGAGCACAAGTACGATATAAAAATGATATATGGGGGGGGGGGCAGATATTAAAGTACGAGAACGCTTATTTCAGAAAGACACCGTGTCGAGTGCAGTTTTAAAAATCAGACAAAGATCTTGACTACCACTTGAATTTCAAGGCAATTCATTTAGATTTAGAATATCTTCGGTACCATTTGATACAAGAATTGTACTCGAAACTATACCCTACAGAAGACGTAAATAAAGTACAGTACATTATTTACATTTGATATACCTTGACAAGGCAGCCAACTATCAGAAAAAAATTAAAATGAAAAATTTAGGGGCTGAACTAATTTTAAAACATGAGCTTCGAGCGCGCTTACAACCAACAGCAACGACAGAAAAATGGATGAAGCTGTGATGGTTGATATTTCAATCTCGCTTATGAAATGCGGCACTATTGAACCCAATAAAAATCTGACCTCGTTCAACTAATTTTTCTAATACTATTTAAATTTACCCATCATCCAATCAGTGAGTTTGAACGACCACTCTACGGTGAAGTTCTAAAAGTTCGAGTTTTTCTCTTGGGGTTTCGAGACTGCGCGGTGTTGCGTTCTTTTTTTTTCTCGGGAAACCCAATTGCAACTTTGAACAATTAAAATAAGCAATCTCATCCGCGTGTTTTCAGTATTTTATTTTTATTTTTTGCCACATCAAGATGTGACAATGTTTGAGAAACGCTCGGCGAAGCTGCGCTTGTGCAACGCCTTTCTGGCTTCGAGGTTTGAATACCTACGGTATTCTCATTAATACACCATAAATTCAGATTGAAAAAATTGCGATGTTCTCACCAAATTATCTTAAATTCTATTTAAAATATGTTTAATGGCAAATGCATGTTTTTCAAAAATCTATTAATTTCCCGCCTCCCTCTTCTGCTGGTTTCAACGCATCGAATGTCCACAAAGTCACACTCAAGGCTTCAAAAACTGAATTTACTAATGGAAAATGTCTTGTACCGTCTGGCAATTGCCTGGCATACCACAATTCTAAAATCCTTCTAATAGAAAGGGTCTCTGCTTGACAAAAGGCCCATACAGCAAACATTTGCTCAACAAAATATAAACAAGAAACTGGCAGAACCTCAAGCCCTCAACATCTTTTGGGAAATTTCATGTGTGGGATTCTCCCATCTCTTGCAGACCTTTTTTCTGTGAGCTCTGGGGAAGTTTTTGCTTTAATAAGGAACAAATTGCTGCATTGTACTAACCTTTGATGGATATTGTGTTTGGTAATACAGTATAAAACTCATCCAGGAACAGTTGAGTAATGCCATGCATGCAAGGACACAATCTACAGGTGGTACCTCGCAATTTGACATTCAGCAATCCAATGGTGAAATTTGCTGGGACATCAACTAAAAATTAAAACTCTGTCCCACAATTTAACCTGACGTCAAATTCAAAACATTGAATTTGGCATTTTCTCGCAATTTGACTGCTTCACCATTTGACCCTAGCCTGGCAACAGATTAGGGTCAAATTTTGGGGCACCACCTGTACTGTAAATGGCTTTGGGTTTATCAGAAGTACCGAACCGGTTCCTTGCACACTGGATGGGACACCACATGGGAACGGGTCCCACGGCCCGGGTTCGAGCGAATGACGCGCCGAGATTGACCGTCCGCCCCCCTCGTTGATCTCCGTCCGGACAGCACGCGTTGTTTCTCCCCTCGGCGCGCTTCCCTCTGCTGGCTTCGTCCATGCCTCGTACACCCTTCATCCCGTGCGCGAACTTCATCTATCCCGCGCTTCGTTCCCCGACGTGTTCCGTGCACATACACGTCCCCCCCCCCCCTCGGTTCTGCGTCCCCATTCATCATGCGGGATTGCAGAAAACAATGCGAATGAGCAACAACAACAAAGACTGCTGAGGGAGGGGTAATGTTCTGGCGAATATTGGAGCCACACCGCCTGACCGTGAATCGGTGCTTCGGCCCACGTCCTGGCTGCTGTGCATTTGATGAATCTGGCTCAGGTGGACTCTCTGTATATACCGTAAGTCTGTTCAGGGAAATGATCAGCTCCACGTGAGAGGGATCATCTACAAATTACGTGATTCTATCACTTGCAGCCACAGATGATGGTAGCTTTTCTTTTCACTGTTGAGCTTTCATTGAATTTTCAAAATATTCGCCCAGCAAGCTCGAAAAAATATATGAGAAATGGAGCTGGCTCCGAGTGTCGCCCCATGTCAAATAATCAAGGTCAAATGAGAGCCGCTGTGCGAGGATATTCATTGGATTCTTCCCATGAGAAAAATCATAGATTTGGCAGATTTATAGTGAACCGCACTGACGTGTCCTTGAATGTACAGGAATGTGAATGAAAGAATTTTTATACAACAAAAAACCCTATTACTGTAATTCATTTTGGTCGGGTTCGAAATTCATGGACAATCTCTCGCATTCTTGACTAGTCGATGCAACGAATTCGCGCTCGACGGAACAGTTATGATACAGTACTACTGTTCATTACAATAGAACTCCTGTGCAGTGATAATTCCCGTTCAAGAGTGTGATCTATAGATTTTATTGATTGCTACTTCAGATCGGATCCGCAGAAATAGTCCACCTTTTGATGCCCGGTCAACTGGCTAATTGTTACCGGAAGCTGTTTTGCTTGTGTTCCCGTTATTTCCCTCAATTTTGATAAATTCCCAAATTAAAATTCAGAAGAACATTCCCTGCATATAGTGAACTCGTAAGATTACTGTAGTTGAATAATTTTCTGCTTCGAATCGATTCACATCTCAACCCTTTCTCGTTTCTCCTCATTGGGTCATTAATCTTGTGCAAAAATGAGAAACAAAACCAAAATCGATTCCCTCATTTCCAAGGATACCTTTTATGGAAGGACGGCTGCTTCCTGTGATGCATTTTATGTTGGCTGCGGCTTGATGCGTTCTGGTACCCGCGGGAATGCAATCAGCTGCACTGATGTCCGCTTTTTGTTTGTTTGATGGATTTAAAATTTTTAAAATTCTGCTCCGGGATTTAAAATATGGTTGAAATTTGGATCAGCGTAATTTCAGTTTCTGGATTAAGGAGAGGAGATAAACTCAAGCTTAGCTGCATTACGAAGGAAAAAATTTCCTAGAATTTAGAAGTTTTGGCTCTCACGTTGCGAACGAAAAATTGGGATTGAAGTCTAAAAAAATAGACAAAAACAGTATTATGAGGGTATATGCAAATATATCATACAAAATCACTAAATCGCGATGCGCTACCAGTTTGAACAAGCACATCATCCCGAATATGATGGAATTCAGAGTATGCATTCATACATGTTGTATGAGAATGCGACCAAGAATGCAGAAATCGGTTTAAAAATCAGGCATGCGTCAATACTTTTCCTTTTCTGTTTTGTAGTTATTGATTTTTGTTTTTAAATAAAAGCTAAGTTTTTCTAGGACGCCAGGTCATTCGAAATGTATTGATGCGTCTTCAAGCATTTATTGAGATGTGGCGCGTGTTTCTTCTCCATGTCCAACGTCTTCGAAGGAACCTTCTTCAATGCAGTGTCAAGCTATTCTTCCTTTCTCAATATCAAACGAGGCTGCGTGTCGTGCGTCTGGTCGACGACGTAAGAAATGCGTAAGGTCCGATTCTCTGTAAGGCATGGTTATATGGGGAACTGGTTCCGAAGAGAGTAAAAGGATGAACAATCCCTCATTGACTTTCAACCCCGTTGTGAGACCATCACTCGTCTGAATGTTGTCCTTGTCGCTCCTGACTTGTCTGCATACGCCGACCGTGACGAGCTTTTGAATAAAATCTGTCTCGCATTATGCAATGCCAAAGCTTGTACTTGCGATCCAGCGTCGCGTGGTTTTTATGGATTCAAGCTCTGCCAAGGATTACACACACGTCTCGAATATTTTTGTCTGGGTCTCTCACTTCGTCTCACAGAGGATGGCGAAGAGCAGGAAAAGAAAATGTTTGGTGGCGATAAAAATCAGAGTATCTTTCACTGTTTCGAGCATTCTTGGTGGATCATAATTTTTTCTAGTTTTTATCACAATTTCTCAGATTAATCCGTCCATGAACTCAGATTTATTTTCCGTAAAACAAATGAAACTGCCTGCAACACGAAAGCTGTATCGCATTCCGCGGAATCTTCCATTTATTCTTCGTCATCCTTCCAAAAAGATTCAGGAGAAAGTATCCTTCATTCATGAAAAATTTCTCTCCGAGGGTTCGGCTTACTGCTGACTATTTTTGTGCTGCTCTAAGTCATGCGTATGTAGTATGTCTTTTTACGGACTCCATTACCCGTGGCAAGAAATCGCTTGCGCACTTTTTTATGGTTTCAGTAGATGATTCAAACGCGCATAACAGTCGTTAAGAATGCACTTGAATGCGGACATAATTTGAAATATATTTTTTAAACTTAAATTTTGTCAGTTTCTTCAAATAAAAGCGCAAATCTTTCATCGGCTTAAATTATTTTGCAATTTTTCAATTTTCGGCTCACCCTGCAGGAATAAGTTATACAGTAACGGGTACTGTAATTGAAAAAGTAGCCTGTGTGTTCTCACGAAAGCTCTCAAGAGGCCAGATTTGTACACTTCCTACCTTCAATTTGCGCAACGAAATAAAAATTCCTGAGGAGAAAATGCACCGATGAGGAAATTATATATTTTACTGGCGAACAACTTTGAAGAAAAAAATATTAATTTATGAAGCAAAAGAATAGTGCGAGAGTCAAAAACGCCCAGAAAGCTGAATCACAAATATAATATAATAGCCCAGCAGGTTAAAAAGGGTTGTTTCCAGTACTGTATATCCAAGAGACGAAATACAGGGATTCATATTTTATGACCAGCGACTTTTTCCGAAAACACATTTTTCTCATTGTTTCTCTTCTCGGTGGAATTTTCTCTGCGCACCGTTTATCCTCGGTATTATTTCAACTCAGGCATTTTTGCAACACAGGAGTTTATACTCCTAACTATACACTGTATAAACTAAATGCTAATGTTGCACAACGCAATGCCATGGAAAAAGGGTGACCAACTTGCTAAGCTTCATAATTCTTCATTAGGGCACGAAAGTCCGAATCGGACAATTATGGTAATAAGGACTTTATTACCCCGCCGCGAGCCTCATCCAATCAACAGCTGCATATCTGATTTCGTCAACCATCTCCCTTCTGCTTCGTATCACTGCATCTGACGACTCTCCCTCCAACTTCTGATGAGCTACGAGTGCAATAAATGCGTACCTTGAAACAATGGACAGTGCAGAAATTATATTCCGAGTCTTTCGGAAAAGCAGTGATGACTGAAACCTCTTTCCTCAACGGTCGCACGCGGAGTCAGTCAGATATAAGAGCGCGTCACACGAACAGCAATCCGGAAATTACGCGCCACGCAATTCTGCCTCAACTCGGAAATTATGCCCGAAACGAGACAACTCGTAATTTCTTGCCACCTGCAATGCGAATCCGCAGTGTTTGAAAACGCACGGAAACGTTTTGTGTAATTTCAAATCGTTCCGTCGGTTGCGTGGTGGCCAGCGGCATCAGTTTCCATTCGGCTTCTCTCTTGCGGCTTTTATTTTTCTCGAACTTGGATTGTCATTGACATAATGTTATTCCAAGATGCTCAAGTATGCAGTATATAAGCTCCATTATCCGAACCAGTAATCGATGACTTCACCGGTATAATAAAAAATTATAATTGGTAATTGAAGAAGATGGAGAAATTATTGAAGGATGGTTAACAAGTTCATCGAGGATGACATATACGACGTGACAATACTGACAGTGCATCATATACTCACAAAAGATCACGCTTGCCAGATGCCAAATGAACTTGTCTGTCAAGTCCAGGAGATGAAGTTGTTAGCTTTTACCAAAAATCATAAGATTCTTCCGTTTCATGTCTTCTATTTTTATTTTTCCCAATTCTTGGAATGAACGTTCATTGACGTTAATTGTAATCTTGCGTGCATTTTTATTCAATGAAAATCAATCTCTGGGGATTGAAGATGCTTGACACAATTCAAAGGATTCTTTCTGAGATCAGATAAGAATTAATCAGATCATTTCGTGAGATTTTTCAACGTGACCTTTCTTGGTTTAGTGAACAAAGCCCAGGTGTGAAGTAAGTTTAGATGTCAACCACAGCTGTGATAATTCATTAGAACTAAACTGACGAGCACAAGCCTGCTTCAGGATGTTTGTCTGCCTAATTCATGAAAAGGGAAATTTGCCATTCTCAATTTTGCAAACGGTCAGTCAGGTTCAACAGTATTACGTCAGATAACCATTATAAAAATCACATTTAATATAAAAACAAAACACCAACAGTACCACTACAACTGTTCCGGCTTTGACTGAGCATCCTTGTCGAGATGATCATTTACATCACCGTCATTCAGAAAATAAACAGTGTGGGAAACCTCATTTGAAAGGTGAAAACATTCCACGAATTTCCTGACTGACTAATGAATGTGTGGTGCGATAACTCAGAGATTCAGTTCATCAGAGGGGCACATCTGCTCAAGCTATATTACTGTACAAGGGATGCTGTTAGATTTGTAGTTTGAAAGGTAATGCAACCCACTCTCGATTCAGCTTATTTGCATATTTTTCCTTCCGTATTACAGGTGGTACCTTGCAATTCAACCCTAATCCATTGCCAAACTAGGGTCAAATTGAAAGGCACAGTTCAAATTCAAAGACTCAAGTTTGAAAAGGCAAAACGATTGGAAAAAGCAGGTCAAATTGTGGGGCAAGGGTCAAATTGCATGTCCACCTCCCTGAAAATTCAACCGTCAAATTGAGGGAGGGTTGAATTGTGGGAGGTTGAATTGCAAGGTACCTGTTCAGTCATCCTAAAATTTAGTGCCACCCTTGCATGTAGTGTCGCAAAATTCCATGAAACAAGCCATCCTCCTTTGTTTCCTTAATGGAAACCCCAATGTAATGCCAAAAAGCTTGGTGCCACAGAAATTTCCTTGCTCTGCAGAACCGGGACAAAATCAAGGAAATTTTGTCTTTCTCCTGAGGGTGTATTGCGGTTTTCACTGAAAAATGCATGAAATGCTTGAAGAGAACTGTAGACCTCTATAGCTGAATCTTAAAAAAAAACTTTCATTATTTTTACATGGCATGGTCTTGAAATTGTGTTTCTTTTATGAGAGCGTATAATATAAAAATTTAATAAATTTTATATTACGCTCTTTTGCTTCACACAATTTGCTGTTCTGCGAATTTGCTCTTCTGCATTCAAAAGAGATGTGAAAACATCGAATATATTCAGTCTTTGAATGCGATTAAGCGTCAAACCAGTCAATTTTAAGCTTTAATTATTTATTTGCTGCGGCTTTATTTTTATAGAAGAGACCCGGTGACTCAAAAGTGTTAAAACCAACAACCGTGTTAAATAAGTTTTTTTTTCAACCGTGTTAAAAAAACGTATTTTGTTCACTGTAAAATACGTCTGTTAAACCTTGTACCTTCAGACAATACCCTTGAGTAAATCTAAACGTTGCTCAGTGCCACAAAATGTGACAGAACAGCTCTTAACAATACACTGAGTTTAGAACTTATTTTAGATCCAATATCATTTTTGCCTGCCTTTCATAGACCGCTTGAATTAACTCCTCTGGTCAACTTTATATTCGAGACCAGTTCATCAAGCCCTGATGATAGAAGCTCTATTGTTTTCCAAGGATCATGAATTTATTGACCAGAGTGATGTCCGTTAAATCTTTCTTTGAATGATCGGGTATGTGCCAGAAAATATGGAATATGATTGGGCGAAATGCGCTGTACTGTCAGATTCCGACGGCTTCAAGTATAGCTTTTGCCCATCAGGAGGGTGTCTGAAAGTTCGTCTTTTTTTTTTAATCGCCCGAAAAATGTGCTAGCGTGCGAAGGAACTGTTCTTGCGACATTGTCAATCTTCATTTCCTCGCGAAGTGCAGGACCAGGGCCGAGGGAGACAGTTTTGGCTTACGTTCGTCGTCCTGAAATTGTCCGCTATTGTTAGGCTGCGTGAAGCCTGGAGGTCAACGTTCATGTGGTCGGGGAGGGGGAATTTATTCGAATATTAGCCGAAGGACATGACGCAGATTTGCCTCAAGGTATCCCAACCGTGCAATCGCCTGATGCTCGCAATCCCAGCCGAGTCTTTTAACACTGACCGTTCCTGGAGGCGGTCTGTCGTCTTAACGAACCTGCATGAATATTCAGAAGTGCTGAAATGCCCCAGTTGCGGCACAGTTTGACACCATCCCGGGATAGGCACGCAAACAAACGGCTTGGATTATTTGCTTTCACCACCTGAACTGGAGATAATTATTATTATTTAGTTAGCTTTACTCTAACGGGATCATCGGGTTTTCCTTTCACGAATCAGCGTGACAATTAAGTGACCATTTTCAGACCGCCGGGTAAAACTAAAATCGGATTGCTTCTTTGGATTCAAAATTAAATCTCGAAACCACGAAGCCGTTGGGACTCGTAAAATACCTGATCGTTGTAACGAAAAATTCGTTACAAAATGATATTCGGGATTGGGCAGCAAACTGGCCTAAAAATGGCTTCGTCTTTTAATTGATTATTCATTATATAACGAGATTCGTTGTGACGTGAATCTGCTGTCCTGTATTCACTCAAGTACAGTAGTTCGAAATAGGGCGGAGCTCAAGAACTGACTTCGAAGCCTATGACACGACCTCGATATCTATGAAAATGTAGATATTCACCTGCATGGATAGTTTTTCTTTCCATGCATCACGAAGATCTGCAATTTTAAAATGCCAAGATTATCGATTAAATCAAAATCGAGCACTCGAGATTAATCAATAGAAGTTTTTCGCTTGAATTTTACATACGACTGCTATTGTTCGCGTGTAATGAATAAGGAAGAAGCGGAAGGAAAAAAACTATAAAACTTTCACATGACGAATCATCCTCAAATCTATAGGCTGGCGTAGAATCTTCCTTCAGTTTCAAACCATCAAACGAAAGAATAAACAGCATTCAAAAATATTTCAGTCACATGTTCTAGATCTAGGTGTATCAAAAATTCAGAATAAAACGGATCAAACTGATGTTTCCCTTGGAAGGTTTGAGTTCTCACGTTGAATAGATCCCGGATCAGAATATAGTTCATTTATACTTTACTAAAAAATAAAATTACTCGATTAGCTCCTGCTTCAAATACGCAGCTTTATGTTGTATTCTTACGGTACAGCTGAGTGACCAACATTCATGAATTAAGCAAGCACAGGTAAAATCTTTTTCCCAGAACATCCAAGCTCAATGGTCTGAGTGGAAGGACCAGCAAGCCCAGCTTGCCCTTGAACAAGTTGTCCATTTGAAATGTTACAAGGATTTCGACAACTCACCTTTGAAAGTAAATGAGTAATGCAGAGGAATATTCAGTCATTATTAAAAAGCAAGTATGATACAGTACTCTGAACGCAATGCAGAATAAGGCAGAAATCGTTCAAATAAACTTCGAACATTTAAATACCGTAATCGTAAGATTAGAATAGCAGGGAAGAAAAACATCTTAGTAGGAACGATCTTGTTTCATTTTCCCCAAGTTACCATCAGCAGAATAGTCCTCTTGATGGAGGTGGCAATGCACTGTACACATACATAACTGAAAGACATTTCGATGCACTTATACGATACTTCAATTGTTTTCCTGCAAATTTTCATTTGTAAATCGGACCAACAGTTTGTTCTGCTACATGAAATTTTAGAATTTATCTGTGCTATTGGGGTGGTCCACGTGTGCTTTACAGGAAGACTCCGTGGTTCCCAGGTTGGACAGCCAAATACTCGTCTATACAATGTCAGGAATTCCCTAGAGGTGACTGCATCTATTTGCCATATAACTTGTAAAAATTTCTTTTACAAACCGCGAAAAATCGTGATCACAAAGGAAATAAGGTAGCGACTGTTTCACAAGATTTTCTCAATGGTCCATAATGTCATTATTATTGATTCAACTTAAATAATTTGCAAGGTAATACTGTGCACTCGTATATAGGTCCCAGTCTAATACAACCATATTATGGTTGACCTTTCTTCGGCCATACAGTTCTCTAATTATAGTCCATCTATAGTACATTACATGGCAAACCCATTGTGGGATGCTGACTCACACCTTCATGATTGTGTCTTCTACTTACATTCTCCAGTACCGAGGGCGGTCGGAAGTAAATACTAAAGCAATTAATAAAAACTCAAATAAAAACAGAAATGATGAGTTTTAGTGAAAATTCAACATTTTTTGAAAATTTTCATCCCTTAAGACTTGAAAACAATCAAATCAAAATAAAGATTCCGTGCATTTACGATGGACCTATGTAGGCAGTACTGTGCATTGAAGAAAACCTTCGGGTACAGCTGTTCAGACGCATCCGTATGTAAGCTAAGCTGTGGGTTCATAGTCCGAAGAAAAACTTATAAATGGGGAATATCGAGGAATGCTGATTATTTTCTGAAATCTCTCTGTAACTTTTGCTTCCGAATTGTGTCAATAGGTGCACTATAGCTGATATAAACAGGAAGGGTCTGGTCTGGGGATTGGTCTGAAGTATTCCTTGAGAAGCATCCAATAATGTTCCTGTTAAGTGCAGCAGTTGAAAATGTCTCCCGGCCATGTATTATAATTTTTTAAGAGGCCGACTGTGTATTAGACTAATTAGAGCAGTGTTCCTCCACCTTTTTAGGACCCCAGACCGGCAAATTTCCATTAAAATTTTTTTGGAATTTCTCAACAATTTTCTTAGGACTGGTAAAGTTTTGTAGCATTTTTCCATTCTCTAAAAAGTTGTGCCTGAATTACTTTATGTAAGTTATTGAAAAATGTTCTGCTTTTTTTTACAAGAATATTAAGTTGAAGACCAAAATGAAGCAGCTGTAGTGGAATGTCTTAAAAAAATTAGAACGGTGGGCTTGAAGGAAGGTTTCTCAGAATGCAAAATTAAAATTTTTTCAGCAGGTGAAAATTTGTCTGAATGGTTATTTGGACCAAAGTCAAATTTTACTTTTCATCAGATAATTTTCAATTGTAATTTTCCTGCAAAATTTCAGAAAAAAATACTTTAATGTCTTTCATTGCTAATTTTGATAAATTTATTATGCTTGAGAAAATTTCCTGCGGACCAACAAAAATTTCTGCAGACATCAGGCTTCGAACCGTGGACCACCGGTAGTGGAACACTGTATTAGTGTGCTGGCACCAGATAATTTACGAAGCTAAAATGTTATTTTTCTTGAATTTTTATAGCTTCAAATGACTCACGACAACCAGTCATTGGAAAAATTTTGAATCATAATTGGTCCATGTCGTATAATGGACCAATACTAATTTGGTTTCTTGTTTTGTTTTACAAGCCATCTTCAGATGGTAACTCTACTGCACTCATCCTAACTGGTTATTTGTATTCACCCCTCTTGAAAACGAAAAAACTCCATGTTGAATGCATTAATTCATGGCATTCTGAAAATTCTGCGACTGCGACTTGAGATTGCATACTCCCTACTCATGTAATTCAATCCTGATTAAATGTCAACTGGGTAAGGCTAGCAGATCGAAGTTTGATTGCAAAGCTATGCGGATTCACCTGACATCTATTTTGATAAAGCAAAGCTCTTCGTTCCGCATTTATGACAAATGATTCTACACTGCGTACCATAGCGTTGGCCTACTGGTAAGAAGGAGGGGGCCTTAAGTCATGGGAAACTTATTCACTTTCATGAAAGAGGTCGCATGATGCTAGCCTTTCGCGCCTTCGAGTTTTTCCTAACTGTCATGGCCGCATTCCGGATGCCTTCCGAAAGCTCCGAACATCTCACCGATTCTCCCAGCGTCTGTCGAACTGGAGAAACGTGCACTGCGGTGCGGCGGTGGAAAATTTTTTTCCGTCGTACCTGCATGTCCGCAGTAATTTACGTGAACCGCTAAAATCTTGAAGTTGTGATACATCGATGGTACTTGTGCGATTCTCGCGAGAACGTGAAGACTACTTGATTCACATGAGGTTAAAATGAAGTTGTAGCTCAAGTCATTGCTGAATGAAACTTTGCTCTGGTATATCATCGTCTGCGTGATGATATTCCGTTCGAGTGTTCCTTCACGCGTGTGGTCGAGCTTGCTTTGAAGTAACCGACTTTATTTCCTGCATTAGGTAGTGGTTGTGGGTGTATGAAAGATTTTGTAAGCAAAACGGAGCCGTGTGATGCATGACGAATTTTTGTCGTCTTCATATGTGTTCTTTGTTTTTTTGATTCACCTGCTCCCCGTGTTAGATTTCTCGCTCGTTTGCGTGGACTTGATTTTCTGCTCGCTTGAGTTTCGGCACGAAATGGAAGTTTGAAAGTGAGTTTGAATTGTTCGTGCCCTTAGAACTTGCCGGAAGTAACGCTTGTTCCGCTGTCCATTAGGTATTTTTCCTGTGCTGTGGTCTGATCTAGAGAATCTTGTCGATGTGGGGTATGTGAACTTCTTATGTGAGAGACGAACGGAGGAGTTAACACCTCTATGACAGTGATGTCCGCTAGTGTGAGGACTCCCTTGCAAACCGTCCCGGAGGCCCTACCTGCTGATCACGTCACCGTGCCTAGGAATAATATGGTGAGTTAATTTTATCGTTCTAGGGAACAGACACTTGGATTATAAAAATGAAGTGTTTTGTGACTGCAAGGGACTTGTTGAGATTTATATGTGGTTCGAGGGAAGTACAGTACTTCTCTGATATACTGGATGACATGATGTTTCGTTTCCGGAGTTCAAAACCTGAATCTACATTACTTCCATCTGCCGAACCTCGCGTTCACCCACGTCTTGTTCGGTCAGTCCTTATTTTTCGGAATATGTTTCGCTGATTCTTGGTTATGAACCGTTCTATGACGAGCTTGTTATCTAAATCCCATACTTTCGAATTAAAACATGATGGGAAATCTCAAAGCAAATTTAACTGAAAGTCAGAGTGACTTCCCATTTTTAGAAGAACGTGCAGTAGTATTCTTCGTTATGATTGCGAGGATTGAGTGAGAAAGCAGTGACGGTCTAGAAGAGAAATGACACGTACATACATCTGACGCGTGCATTCGACCTTCTCGCGAAGTTCGGCCAGCTTCAATACATTTTTTTGGATGTCGTGTCGATCAGATTTCTGTAGTGTCTCGGTCGTAAATTTCTCGGGAAGAAATTCGCCTCTTCGATGCTGAGTAAGGTGTTTGATCTGACTGCGTTCATGTTCGTGTTTCGTATGAGGTCCTCGAGCGAGTAAAATGCTCGTGGAAGGTTTGTTGAAGCATTTGTGAAATCTTTCCTTGCGCTGGTTGTTCTAAACTCATTTCACTCTTGTGAGCCACGTTTGAATTGTAAGAGCCCGAGCGTCATAGACGACGCGCTGAGAGTTCACTCCGACATTCTTCCACTAATATTCTCTCCCGAATATTCATGAGTCTCTTCGCCACCTGTGCCAACTTTTGCGATCCGTTTTGCGGTCACGGATTCGCAAAGAATACTCTGCCCTAGTCTTGTGGCTGAAGATCAAATAAAAACCTTTGTATGTTGTTAACGTGTACACGTCGAAGAATCGTGTATCCACCGGCAGATTTTCATTGTCATGTGCCTCTGTGTATGTGTCAAATGTCGACAGTTATGCTCAGAAGTCGGAGGATCTTTCCTGAGCTTCTCCTTTAATTACATCTCGTAGAGGTGAACAGATCAGCGGACTGGCGCTGAGGTTAAATTGGCTTCTTTTCTTTGTTGTTGAACGACGATGCATAAGTGTTATCTGGCTTGTCATCCATTTAGCTCACCCGGAAATGCACCTGCTCCAATTACGGAATCCGTCATATTTTTTGCGCGTCGAATTTTTTTGTTCTTGAAAACATGAAAAATGTATTTGTCCATCGCTCTTCTCGACGCAACATTTTCGGGATGTCAACCGGACCAAAAGCATGGTACCCATTAATTCTGTCCATCAAATTTACCCACACAAAGTTTCGCGGGAACGGGAGGACCATTATATTAGTGAAGTTACGGGAAACTGAAATGTCGTGGTTGTTTCTCTTGATCACATTGACGTCTGATTGATTCTGCGAGAATCTTACGACCGAGGTATAGAATATCAAATTTAGATAAATTTCATGCAATTTTGAATTTTTACGGGTACTGCAAAGAGCGTGGCGGAACGGAGTCGTCGTTGGTTTCCATTTAGTCACGAGTATTTGAAGAACTGAATTGCACAACGCCTAAATGATCGAATTCGTGCCGCCAGGGTCTTTTATGCTGATCGATCTCGAGGAGACGTGTGTGATTCATGTGTGATTCGAGCAGCTGGGAATAAGTGAATTTGATTTGCATGATATCCGAAAATTAATTGTACTGAATTTTTTGTGCTCGTTCACCCTCGTTTGCGGGAGCCGGCTTTTGATTTACTGCCATTTTTTCTCAATGCCGAAAAAATTAAACGAACCAAAATGTATTTACCGTATTTTATTTTAATTCAAATAATTCAGTCCACAACTTCACATTCATCTTTTCACAAATTAACGAGAAGAATAGTGCTCAATGATGTGAGGCATATGAATGGAATCGGAATATGATTAAAAAAATTAGATGCTTAGCTATGAGAATGCGCGGCATCACAGAATTCTAGAATTTTTGTGAGCATTCACATCAGTATGGAACCAAAGGAAAATTTTAAGGTACACAGGAAATTAATGAAATACCCCGAAGTCCATGAAGTAATTTTGTTTGCTGTTGTTCCTTATCCAATCAAGTCAAGGGTGAAAGCAACTGTGCTAGACAATAAGAAGGGTAGTTGTATCTGATCACCGGCTCGTCATTGTTGGCTTTGACTAAGAAATGTATTTGAAGGATGCAGTGCAGTACACGTGTTGGACTGGGATTCTGACCTAAAACTAAGAACATCCACTTCAGGTGTGCCAATGCGCATCTGCATTGATACACATACTGAATTGGGCTTGATTCTATCCACTTGTATTCCATCAAGTATGACTGGGCGATAAATCCCTTTCCATTAGTTTTGTGACTACTGAAATCCTGTCGAACGTCATGGAGGAATTGGGCATGAGTGCTGCATTCTGGCTGCCTCTGGGAAAGTTTTGTTTTGCATCAAACCCTCCCCATAGATTTCATTTGAAAAGTCTGGAATCGGTACAATATTCTCTCTGATCAAAGCATTTTCAGAGAACTGTTGCCAAGCCTAGGTAGCTGGCCTTCAAATTAGGACAGGAATGCTGTATCCCAGCTTCCACTGGGAAATTTCGTTGCCATTGTTGTTTCATTGACCAGAACAACCGACGGAAACATTCTGAAAGGAATCCTGGGTTCCCAGGACATAAAGAATCATTCCCAAGTAAAACGTGTTTTGTTTATCTACCGGCTTGATGAATATTGAAGGCTGCACGAAAATCAGTCAATCATTATTGTTTATCACCAGGAAACGCAAGGGCCATTAAAAATCATGAAGCATATGCTATATTTTTACTTGGATATTATTACTTTCTTTAGCTTATATATTTATATGTTCATGCAAGTACAGTACTGTATTCATGGTAATAAGTTTTGTTTTTCTGTGTCCTTAGTTTGTTTTAACTGCTTGCATATTTTTTATTTTTTATGAGTTTTGTTCTTTCAATTTCCTCAGTTAAAGCAAGTTTTATGTAAATGATAGTTTCATCAAAATTTCCGCCAGTACATAAAGGTTTTCAATTTTACTATAGTATGAACTCGCTGAATATCGCGAACTCGCTGATAAAGTATGAATCGGAGTAATCATGCATCCGCTTTTTCACTAATTTTTCAGTTTTTACGAATTCGATCACTTAGGCGTTGTGCAATTCAGTTCTCTGAATACTCGTGACTAAATGGAAACGGACGACGACTCCGCTCCGCCACGCTCTTTGCAGTACCCGTAAAAATATGATTGAAAAGCGAATTGCATATTAATGCGTTTCTGTTAATTCCATTTTTTGAAGCACCTGTGCTATTTTTGAGATGCGTTCACGTAACAAGCATTCTTATTATTCGCCTCTTCCTATTTATATTGCATGTTCAATACTGCAATCAGTACTACAGTAGAAATACTGTTGAAGCGGAAATGTACACAGGTTACCGTTATTTTCCAATTTCACGGTTTCATTTCAGTTCTGTACCTCATATATTACTGTACTTCGGTAAGTTCTATACAGGAACGCTCTGAAGAGCAGAGGGGGTGTATTTTTGAAAACTTCGTGATGCACTTTACTCACGTTGAATGAATCATTAATTAATTTTAATCAAGACAAATTTTGAAATCTTAATAAATTTACCGGAGAAGGCGCGTAATTAGATGGAAACTGAACTTCGTACGAATCCGAAGGAAACCATTGACAATTTTGATGTCGATGTTGGTACGGAACTAGAATCTAGATCAGAAAGCGCATCTAAATTTCGGTAAAGAAAGGTGTCGCAATTACTGAATATCTCATGTTCTATTAAAAAAAAAAGTTTCCGCACCCTCGTTTTGAATCCCGAAATTCGCAGTCTTTCTGGCAATAATTCAGAGACCATACATATTTTCTCCGGCTGTTGAATACAGGATTGACTTGAAGCTCGTAGAAATTTCTTACGTTCGCCGTCGTCCAACATAATTTTAAAAGCGACTCTCTGCGTTCCTGTTGATTAATTTTGGGTTTATGAGGAATGAATCATTAGTGACTTTTTCGAATGAATTTCCGGTAGTTGAGCCTCGAAATTTTCTGACGGAACAGTGGATTTCGTCAAGTTCTGTCGAATTTGGACCACTCGTTTGCCCACCGGGAGAAGCTAGTTCGTGAGCACGCATAGCTGCCGTTGCAGCCATGCGCGACGTTCGGGCAACTTGGAAAGCAAGCTGTATAGAAAAGTTCGCACGCTCAGCTCGCCCTCGCCGTATTTCTTTGGAATAATTGCGAAAATACGAAATCATGACCATCAGATTGACTTAGTGCAAGCGGCTTATATGGTCAACCGACCTTTGCTCGAAAGCTTTGTATGCAGCAGAATTGGTCCGGAGTATCGGCGTCTTTGGGGGAATATTTAGATTTTCTGTTTCGGAATAAAGCCACGTATTTTTGGTTGAAAATTCAAAAGTATTTTTGGCGGAAACCCCGGTTCATGGGACATTCAAGGTGATGGAAAACTCCGACTTCGTGCTGTGATGCATCAATGGATGTCCTAAAGAGGAGTGAGCATCAAGCGGATTGCAGTATTGATACTATGATGTTCAGTTTGGTAAAAACAAATTTTATTAGAAAGTTGTTGTACATGATTTAGGTACTGCAGTGTTGTGATGAAATAAATAAGTCCATGCTGAAGTGTCGCGTGCAGTACTGTATTTCAAGTCCTTGTGGTGTTCGGATTACTTTACATGTCGCCTGAGAACTTTGGCTTTCTCCTAACCGTCCTTGGTTCGTTTGAAGGCACTTCCTCCAAGTAATCTCCTTCGTCTGATGTAATTTGCAATCTTGACCGAATATTACTTTTCGTACTTCATTGTGTGCAGCGCAGTAACGCGATAATCTTCTGCGCGGCCTCCTGGATAGACGATTAACGCATCAGCTTTCAAAGTGTTCTGGAGAAATCCGTTTATGAGGAGTTGGAATGTCAATATGAAAAACTTAAAAAGGGACTTCTTTATAAATTCAAAATCGTCAAGTTCAGTGTGTGGCAGATGTTGACGAGTTTTTGACGTTGTACCCATATAGAAAAAATATGTTCAGTTATTATTTCGTTTTCATTCGAAAATTGCTCGAGTAATTTTCACAAAAGCTGGATTTATTCTGCATCAGTAAAGGTGTACTGCGAAAAAGCGGGGGTTCAAACTGTGAAATTATCAGCATTTGTATTTTTTCCTGGTTAACGATGATGACTAGACACTGTTGAGCGTGATTTATTGCAATGAATCAGCTGTGGGAACGGGTTTCTTATCGTTAGTTTCAATATTATTCGGGTAAATTTCATGTGCCAGAAGCTTATCGAAACTCCCCAAGCAATCCTTCGCACCTGCAAAATTTGATTCGCTTCGCGGTTGATTAAATACGTTCGTTGTTCCCGGCGTGGAAGTTCTATCCATTCTGGGAGCTGCATTGCGGATTATTCTTCGCTTCGCTGTACAGTATTGTTTTTCCATGGCTGCGAGGCTTTCTCAGCTGCCGTTGCGGAACTTCAACCAGGAAGTCGCTTGCTTTGCCATCTGCTGTGTTTTATTTCGGGCATTGTGTGAAATGTCAGGTTGTTGCCGAAAAATACTGAAATTTCGTCGCCTTGGCGTGGATACTTCTTTGTATAACGAGGGATTTGGCGTTGCTTTTTTCCGCTGGCTGGTTTTTGTAGCTAATACAGTTAATACAATCACAATTTTGATTATTCGGGAAGAACGCTCTTCTACTGAAAATTCATTAAGATCTCATTGTTCCCACGGGGCCGATCGATCCTTCGCAGCACACTTTTGGTCTTCAGATTGTCGTTGATATTTACTTGCCGCCATCTCTTCCCCGAATCATAATTAATGCAGGAGAATGAGAGAGAAATTGTCCGACATATGAGTCCGTCGGTCATACCTTTGTCTTATCTAAACAAATCAGCTGTCGTAAAAGTACATTTATTCATCCTCTTTGTGTGCATCATTTATTCCTGGCCATGTTTTTCATCAGGATCATCAGTGAAGTTAGTTGCACGGAAGACGATGTCCTCGAATTTCGTCTTCGCCATTAGTAGTAAGACCTTACAATGTGGAGGTTTTACATGTTAATGGTTTTTCATGATATCAGACTCATTGATCGTTCAGTAGGTTTTTGAGAGTTTTATTAATGGACTTGATTTGTTTCTCCCTTGAAATATCGAAATCCTCCCGAAGAAGTTCATGGTTCGCTTTGGAAAATAGCCTGATTCCATTCATCTGGTATTACTGGACGAACTGGCTTTCGCAATCCGGACAAATGTTCTGCGGTGAAGATCATGTGCAAGCACATTACGTTATGAGGGAGAAGGAGAATGGAGGTGCATTGATCCAAGTTTTGTTTAGTTGCTGTTCTCACCGAAGCGATTTTTTCGCGCTGCGACTTAGGCGGAACAGGTAGTGAGGGTCTTACGTCCGAAAATCACTGGATCAGGAAGCTCATGACGTCACGGAGTTCCTGGCGCGTGTCGCTCGTCGCATGGCAGGGCACGTCCGCTGAGAGAATTTCGTCCCAGAGGCGCATCTGTATCGCCGAGATTTTCCGCTGGATTGGTTTCGTTTCTGGTCTTGGTTTGATTCTCGTCGTTTACTCGGATGCGAGTAACTGCTCTCTTTGACCTTTTCGCGGGTACTGTTACAACTGGGTGCCTGAAAGAACAGTACATTACAGCGGTCACGATCTCGTACTGCTCGGGATTAGCGAATGGAATTGTGACGTCGCGTCTCTTGAAGGCTGTCTTCAGAGTTCATGTTCCTCGAAATCTTTCTTCGTATGCAATTTCTGAGCGAAGTTCGCCTTGAACGCCTTCGACGTCTCGTTGACTATTCACAGGAGCTCTGACGAACTCCGGGGGTTCGTGCATATCCCTGCACTTCCAAGCGAAAAATTTGAAGCATCAGATATGCATGGTCGAACAGAAATGATGTAGCGCGGAATAACTTATGGTCTTGTGCTGTATTCATAGATTTAACGGTATAATTTTCCTTCCTTCGGAAGAAAGCAGTTGCACTTGGCTTCGATTTTCGGCGTCCTGTGAAAATCGCAAGCCTGTTTCTCACAGATGTATCGTGGTGATGTACAGCTTTCCGCGAGGGCCTTCAAGTAAAATCCAATTTTGCAGACAAATTATATTGACTTTTGAGGTATTCCAGGTCACCAGAAGTCTTTCAGTGCCCTTAATGGTGGTGATGGGAAGCTGTTCGAGTATATTCTAATCCTGTTACACTTATTCTACTTCAAAGGCAACACCCGCAATTGGATATCCCTGCGGGGATTGAGTTAGCGCGCGGGGTTGTGATTTACCATTAATGACACCTAGTCGATTCAGACCATTTAATTATCCATTTCGACTGGACGTGATTTATGGTTGCCCGTCACTCCGTATTTTCGTAGTTACAGTAAAGATATCTATTTCAGGTAGGAACATGGAATATGCTGAAGGTCGTTGGGTTATCATTGACCTTTTCGCCGAAGACGGGTGCATCATTCCTTGTTTGTTGAGAATGCAAAATATTTTCGCTCAGATTCCTGTGCAGTATTTCTTCGATAATTGTATTTCGGATTGGTTTTTTTTTCGCTATCGCCATACCTGTATTGAGATGTGAGCACGAGATTTTTGACGGCTCCGTCTCCTGACATTCGATCGCTTATGCGGAGGGTGCCCCTCGGCATCTCGATGTGTCAAGATATGGATTGGTTCTAGCTTTTTCTTCGTACATGTTTTTCACAGTCGCCGACGCGGCCGGCAAATCGCTTCGCAATCGAACGCGGCGCTGAACTCGCGGCGATGTTGGCAGAAATATCGTCTGTCGATGTTTGCTCTCTCTGATGTCCAATCTCAATTTGTCCGGACGCTGATGGTTGACAAATAGCCTCGGGAAGGCTTTATTGTCCTCCTCGCCACGTGACGCGTGTTGACCTTCTTTCGGGAGACGGTTCTGCGGACAACGCATGGCTTCGATTGCGGAAACGTCGCACCTGCGGTTCTGCCAAGATTTCCTGTTGATTTACCTGCTCACTGTCGATCTATAAATGCTTTTAACCTTCTGAAAGTATCATAGCGCGCTTCAAAAGATTAATTTAACTCGACACTGCCAACTTCCCGTTTAAGAGTTTCCGTATTCACGCAATTAAAGGCTGCATATTGATGAGACAGCTGCTTGACGAAGAAATCACCTGTACAGGCCGCAGATTGGTATTTTGAATGTCTTGGAGGGTGAAATTTGATTTATGTAAACGTTGAAGTAATTCCATTCGGGCGTTGAAATGGTATCGAAATTTTAATTTTATGATGGAGGAAAATTCATGTACAGTACAGTGATATTGGAATAATCTAACGATGCAGCAGAAAACAATTGTCCGCTTGCCTTTCCTATGGTAGGATGCTTGTCTGCTTTTCTTACATCTGGCTGGATCCGCTGCACCTTATCCTCGAGTATTGGTGTTTTATGGAAGAAATATTCATCAGAATTCCATGAAAAGCAATGGAAAGGGTGGTGGCTACAAATGAGTTTTCAGCGGTTTTGTGGGAAAAAGTGAACTTGACATTCCTGTAAGTACGGGAATTCGTGATTCAGTTACATGCTTAGATTGGCGCATGTTCAGAATTGACTTCGTGCAACCCCATTGCTAAGGTCTGCTTTCAATTCTTCTCACTTCTAAAACGGTGATCTGAGTCAGTGAGCTTAATTGTTCTTGCCTCTTGACGACTGAATCAATGTAAGATCTCGCGAAATTTATGGCACTGCGCCAAGTCCTCTGTTCAAGATCTAGACGAGTTGTGGTCGGTTCAAAAGTTCATCATTTGTTTCACCGGAACTTCAGCGGATGTAAGGTGCATTAATCTCTTTCGAACTGAGTGTTAAACTCGATTTTACCTGAACTGTATATTATGCCTACAATTATTATGTTGGAGTAAAGTTCGTATTACAGAGTTTCTCGGCATTTTTGACCTGCGGAATTCCAGAGTACAAGTTTCAAGATGGAGCCATTTAAAAATTTAACTTCTATGTTGGAGCCCTTAGGCACACGGCAAGGAAAGGCATTTCTCTGGAGTGAAATTTACTTTCGGGTTTGATAATCCTTGCCTATTCTTGTACAGTACATTAATTTTTGCATGATTATATTTCTTTCCGTTTTCGTGTCTAATTTTTGCTGGAACGACCGGGGAGTCATTTCGAAGTACAGTGGGCCCCCGCTGTACAACCGGCTCTTACTACAGCCATTTTGCTGTACAGCCACTGGTGATTGCCAAAAAAACCCCCGCACAACAGCGGCCGACTCGCTGTACAGCCATAAGTGCTAGCTGATGCACCCCCAAAATTTCTGAGGATTTAAATATGCACACCCTCAGACTTGGCATTTTTCATGTCTGGCACTCAGGGAAAGGTGTTTTAGAGAATTTCTGTACAGTATTGTGTACTGTTCTGCATATTTATGTGGTTAGAGTATGTTTAATTTATTCTTCCCTGCACTCCTGCACATTATTTTCACCATAAAGTAACCCCTTGGCATGAAACACATCAGTTAGTGTTAATTGCCTGCAGATTATTCCATGTTGTATATTCATTTGGGTCCAAAATATGTCTTTCAAGAACGGATCAATTTGTTTATAATGGGACCCTATAGAGAACAGAGATTCGCTGTGAGGCTGGTTCACTGTACAGCCATGCCCCAGGAACGGATTGTGGCTGTAGTGAGGGGGCCCACTGTACAGACGGAGCGTTTAAGGAGTTGGAGAAAATCTTTGTCCCACCTGATTTTATTGCTGGTCGTTTTTCAACTTGGTGTTAACCATTTCGAAGTGGGAAAGCGTTACTTGTTGAAGTGTTGAAGTAACATTTTTCCGAGGCACTGAGCATGGTTTGCTTTAAATTTCCGTTCGAGACGAAATTTAATCCACCTTTGTTTGAAGTGAAGGATATTTTTCGTAAAATATTTCTTTGGGAGAGCCGGACTCCATCGCGTGCTTGAGTCTTCCTATGATCATCTGTGCACCGGTCTTCAATTTTTTCCCCTCGCTTCGCTCCGCTACCTGCTTCCGTTCGCCGCCCGAGGGCTGGGGAATGAGTCATGCTCGGAAAGATGGCCAGTTGCAGTTCCTGTGCGCGTCTTTGAATGCCCGAACAAAGGGGGAACGGTTAGTAGTGGGAAACCTCCGTATCTGCTAGTTCTTATGAAATTTGCGGCCAGCGATTACTGTACACCGACGGGGAATCCTGTTGCCGCGAGCTAATTCGATACCCGTTCGTACATGTCAGGCGCCGTGTGCATGAGTCAACGTACTATATTCCAGTATATTTTTTTATTGCAGCGAACATTTTCATTGTTAGTTCCACGATATATTTTCAGCAACTGGGCATGGCTTTTTGGAAATCCTGGACCTCGTCGTTTTGATCGAGTACCGATCAGATTTTCTGATGATTTTAATAATTACTGTACTACTGGCGTTGAAGTATTCCGGAATGTAATTTCGTTTCGTATTCAGCATGCGGATTGAGATTTTGCTTTGCAACTTTTTTGGAAGGCTTCCGGAATGAGCCAGGAATATCGATCCGTGACCAAGTTCCTACTGTGAGGCAACGTTCTCGTAGAAGTGACACAAACTCACGCATTGTTCCACAGCGAGTGGTGCGAGGCTAATTTAGGAAATCGCAGCTCGCTTGATTGCGGTGCTTTGCGAAGCCTGGTGGCGATGTGCTTTTCAAGCACTCGGGGACTTCGAAGTCGGAAGTCGAGTTTTCTCCATGAAACTATTAGCTGAGGTTTCTATTTTTGGAAGTTTTTATCTTAATGATTATTCTTCTTTTAACTCAGGTTTCAAATAACGAAGAAGTTGCCGTAGTTTTGCAATGCGTTGCGGAAATTGAAAGGTTCCTTGCGTTAAATTGCGAATGAAAATTCGTGTGAAATAGAAGTACTGTACTGTTAATGAGATTCTGAACTGAAGTCACAGTCGAAACTTTCTCATTGAAAATCTGCACTTTATTAAACGCGAAGGAGAAATTTGTTTCCATAAACGAGTCATTTTCATCACCCTCTCAGAGTCGCAAGATCGCCGATGCATTGGCCTGTTCAGTGAATATCCGGGCTTTTTCATGTTGGGTAAATGTCAGAGAAACCAGTAGTCGACTTGGTAAATAGGCATTCATAACGCTGGGATTTGCTTCTTCGGCTGAATATTTTTCATGCTAATGAGGGATATTTTTGCGAGCCCATGACTACTATGTACAGTGCATAAGTTTGTTCGATAAGCAAGATTGAATTGTTCATCGCAAAAACGCAGCAGATCGCGAAATCTTGGATGGACTCGGAAAACAATGCTTTAGCAGCTCGTTCATGAATATTCTCAAAAGATTTGGTTGAATGAAATTTGATCGATACTTTTGGAACTGATCTCACTTTCCGGTAATTCTGTCGACAAAAAAACATTACTTTCACGTTGTGGATGCAGAATCTCTCGCGGTGCGGAGAACGAAAAACGTGAAAGCGGGGGTTCACTCGTTTTTTATCCTGTACTTCTCCGTAACTTGAGCTAGTCCCGGAGGAGTGTGAAGTAGGTTGATAAGTCTCGCCGACCTGAAGTGGCTGCCACGGAACAAGACTTAATTTCGAAGTGCCACCATTCAAGCGCAGGGAGCTTGCATCTACTGTACTGTGATCTGTGCCAGCGAACGGAAATGATTCGGCTGTTTCGAACTGGGGAACGTTGGAAGTTCGGCGTGGATTTCGATGAGGGTTGTTGAACGCGGGTGAGCGACAATGAAGCACGGATGGCAAAATAATGAAGTTTAAGCGCTGACCTCTGCGTGAACTCCGCGAGCTCCCTCCTGTCCTGTTCCTTTTCGCACAGCAGTTTGTCTTCCATCAAGCGTGAAGCTCTTGGTTGGGAACACGGTTGGACTCGTTTTTGAGTGACTTCTTCAACGCGGGGACTGGATTTGTTGTTGCAGTGCATTGAACTGGTCTTACATATCTTCTTTCGCTCATCGGGTTTGTCTATAATCCGGATTTTTGTCCAGTTTTTCGTATGACTCTCATTGTCTTGACCAAGTCCGATGTACAGTACAGCTGTTCCCGTCAATGGATCCTTCCGCTAAAACATGAGCGTAATTAAAGTTGACATGTGGCTTGATTTTGGAAGCATCTGGAGGATCTCACGACTGTTGCCGTTTCTTGTCCGAAGCACGCAATCCTATGCGGAAAAGCTTCACCAATTTCCACATCTTCTGTGGATTTCACTGTAGAGGCTACATACATAGTCGACAAGGCTTTTTTTTTTTTTCAAGTTTCATGGAGCGAAGAGGAATCATCGAAATCATGATTCTTATTTACGATCCGACCGACTGCTGACTTGATTTTGTCACCATCCTGTTGCCGCTAATTTTTCCGATCAACACTTTTCCGGCAAATTTCATTTCATCAACGCGTATTATTATTTTTTGCATCGAAAGATTTCCCCATTATACATTACGCTACATGGCTGCTCAATTGTTGCTGAAATTAATGATTCTGAAGTAGATCCGCGAGTGCACGGTATCTGTCTGCCCTATGGCTTATGAATGATGGATCAAAATAAATTCCTCGATTCTCATACCTCCTGACTGTATACACACGAAGCATCCGATCCCGACGAAAACGAAAACTCTCATCTGTTGGAGAGGAAAGTTACGTGTTTCTGCTCCCCTGTTGTATGGCTGACCTTGCTTTCGGCTTGATCCCTGTCGAGTTATAATCCGTGTCAGAAACAACCCTGAGCGATTTCAGGGTTCAGCGGTTTTGCTTCTGTTGTTACATTGAATCCGGAAAGGTGTGACTGCCCAAATACTGAGGGAATTTAATTTTCGTCAATTCTTGCTCAATGTGAAGGTGTTCTTGATTTTCCTTCAGCCGAGGGAAACCGAGTATTGTGAGGTTTCTTTTCTCGGAAACCAATGCATTAATTTTAATGTACTTCAGCGATATTGAGTGTGGGCTTAATCATGTCCGGTTGAAAGCACCCGAACGATGAACAGTCTAGAGAAAAGTTCTTAGCGGAAACAAAAGTCACACAAGTTTTTTTCACGAGGTATAAGTTGTGTCCCTTTTAATTTTTTTCTTTCATTGCTGGGGATTAATATACTGCACTGTATATTATAAACTGAATTGAAGTTCCAAAATAGGCATATTTTAGATCTTCGAAAGAATTGTCCTGAATGTCAGGGTGTGTTTATTTCGTCACTGATTGAATGACGGTTATTAGGACGTGCATAGATTCCGCATTGATTCTGAATTATGTGCCATTTATAAATTTAATATTGTCTACGGAGGGATATTTCGAGTTTTCGCAGCGTATCTTGTATGACTTTGCGGATCATGAAACGCTCATTTCAATCGGGCTTCGACGTGGCTTAGGAGTTGGCGACAATGGGACTTCGCGTTTGCGCTGTTCTCGTGTGCTATGGTGTGTCTCAGGCTTGTTGAGGAGCGGACATGTTTTCTAGGTCATCGGTGTATTTAAATCCACGTTGTGCGCGAAGTTGAGCGTCCACGAAAGACCGGTTAAACATTTACAATGATAACGATTCAAATGTCAACTGAGTATTACCGACGACGAATATTTTAGACTGCCTTTCAGTAGAATTCAAGCTCCTGTGTAATCCCGAGCAAGGTGCTAAGATGGAGATTTTTAGACGCCACGGATTCCAACGAAATGGTTGATGAGCTGCGGATTTTGAGGATTCGGGAGGTTTTTATCCGGAATTCGCGCGAGATTCTTTTAGGCCAGAAGAAGTAACGACGGTATGTATGTTTGCGGGTATATCCTTGAATTTCTTGGGAATGTACAGGTCATACTGCGGATCCGAGGGAATGCCTTGCCAGATGTACATCGTGAAGCTAGAAATCTTCATTTTTTATCGCTCCATTTTTCTGCTGGTTTCGTGCTGATCGCGCCTCTCGCAACCCGAAATGTTTCGTCAAAATGAACGTACTTTTACTTCAACGAATCCAGATGACATTGGATTTCGTGGGCCACCATGAGAAGGTTTGCGTTTCGACGGGAGAGCGTGTAATTTCATAAAATGCCACCTAAGCCAGCAATGGAAATGATATGAACGTGATCAGTATCTGAAATACCAGGTCTTCAGGCTTTCTAGACCGGAGGGGTCTACGACGATTTCAACGACACAGGCGATGATTCAGTTCGATCATTGGCAATTTTGTCACTCATGGGACGGGAAAAAACCGAGCCGAAATTGCGCCGCTGCATTATTATGTTTGTTCCTTGGACATCTACGATTATTATTTTTCGTCTTTTACAAGGGTGATCCCCTTACGTTTGCGAAAGTACTTCACGTTTCTTACTTTTAAATTATCTTGAATTATGATCATCCGAGCGGAGATGCCTTGTTCCGAGGAATCGACGAATTAAAATACAGTGAGACCCCCACATGCGGACACCTCGACCTGCGGACAATTCGACATAGGGACACTTATTTTCCCAGAAAAAACTAATAGAAAAGGCCCAACATGAGGACACTGACTTGACAGGGACATATTTGTGATAAAATTGCAAATAAATTTCAGGCCAAATTACAAGAAACGGATATTTCCAACCCTAAAAGTGATGTAAGAAAAGCTCTTGGGCATTCCTCTCACCAATTTACCATCCATTTAGCTAATTTCAGAAAATTACCTCCAGTATAGAGGGACTTCTAATTTTTTCACTTGAACGTTATTTTTGTAGATGCCAACATTTCGATGTATAGTGCAGAGATACACTATTCAATGCTCCAAATGTTCTTATTGAGTTGAAAATATATTCACTAATTCAAATTCAAGCGGCAAACAATTGTTTTCAGGGAATTCTGAAGAATATTTCTCCCATAAAACACCAATTAAAAATTATATAATGTAAGTCTATGGGAAAACAAGACTCGACTTAGGGACAATTCAACTTGGGGACACTCTTGATGTACCAATTATGTCCGCATCTCGGGGTCTCACTGTACTCTAATGTAGGCCACGACAAACGGTTCATGTTCTGGAATGCCGTTTTTCAATTGAGAAGAACAGTAGATTTCAATTTTCTTGAAAAACGATGAGAAGTCGAAGTGCCTGGCATGGTCCACATTAGTCGGTCCACCGGGTCCTGAATTTCGAGCCCAAAGGCAATTGATTTTTCTTTATGAAACCCTCATTCCCGCTGAACACGTCCATTGGAAAGGAACACAAGCTAAGTAGAATGTCGTTGTCCGAGCAGTTCTAGAAATGAGAAACGACAGATGTTATTTAAAATGAAATTACTCTTCTTCCTACGCGATTGTCGTACCCTGATTTAATTAATGAAAGCGATAATCAGCACATTATTAAAATGTTTCATTTATATGCTGCGACAGTCGACCCCTTTTTCAGTTGCAAAAAGGCGAAGGATTGTGTTCATTCGTGCTGACTTTTATGCGAAACTTAAAATCGGAAGAAAGGGCAGTATCACATTTATAGGTATTTACCCACGATATTACGACGGCGATTCTGTCACTGGATGTCGGAAGGTTGCATACTACTTCGTTGTTCTGACCGGAAAGCAAATACAGTACTGTAACCTGCTTTTCGTTATTGCGAACAAAAACTGTTTGTGATCGGTAACGCAATGACGCTTTTGACCATCTGTTTCTTTTCAAATATGTTGGGATGACGGAATCAAAATTGAAGTATCCCAAGATAAGCTCGTTTGCCTCAAGACTTTTATTTCGATGTCTGCGAAATTAGTCTTCTGAACTGGCGACGTTTCTGTTGCATTCATCTTCCTGAAACTCAGCGTTGGATGTGTTCGCGTCGTCCGTATATTTGTTGAATTCACAAGTTAATCTGTCAATCGATATGGAAACGGGTAGCTGTTTTGTTTCGTATGTCAAACCTTTTCAATGTTCTTTTGGATTATTACCTTTTCAACACACGCCTTTGTTCACTACCACCTGACCAAGCATCACCACTTCTGTCAAGTCTTCTGTGGATACACGACTTGAACTGCTGATATACATATACAGTACTGTACAGTACACTATTTACAGTCGTTGCGTGGAATTAATTACTTAGTGTAGTGTTACTTGATTTTATCTATACTGCTTCTTTTTTTAAATTTGCGCAATCCCTTATTCCGTCTGTTCAAAATCTTGTTGTGGATTCAAGTCCGTTTTTACTGTATCGCTTTACTGAGTCATGTCGGAACCATCTTGCAAGACACCCACCACTAGTAATACGCACAGCAACTGTTTGAAATGCCTATATTTTGCTTAGAAAATACATACATTACTTCTTCAGCTTACTTTTTTGCAGATGTAATTCATCAACGTACACATGCGTGATGTGGATAACAAGAGGGCATGTACAGTAGTATGATCTTAAAAATTCAGAATTCAGTGTTGTAGACATTTCCTGGCGTTGCAAGCAGGTGCGAAGAACATTAAAAAAAACTGGATTGTTTCGCAAGGCAGTTGTTTTGTTTTCACACATGCGTGTCCCGCAATAGACCAGTCGGTTCACTTTCTTTTCCGTGAACATTTTTTCGAAAATCATAGACGCATTCCTTCGTGTTCTTCCTTTTGTCACATTTTCAGTGATGATAATACATTTCTCCTAGCTAAAAATCTTGCGGTTCTCATCAAACTACGTATGCCTGTGAACTCAGTTTCGTCCTATCTCCACCTTTTCGAATGAAGAGCGTCACAGTAATGCGTTTTTTATACACTTGACGTGTTGATCTACGATACTTAATTACGGTATCAAATTTCAAATTGGCGAAGTGTGATGTAATAGTGCGATGAATTTTGCCGAGGAGTACCAGTCATAGTAGCAAAGCACATCATTGATCCGGAAATTAATATTAACTTCGGATAAAAACATTGTAGCAGGTCTTCGGAAATGTTCAAACACTAGCCCCTTCTCCCGTTTTAATCACATCTTTGGGAGGGGTCGGCTTTCAACTAAGGTGTTTCAACATTTTTTGACATTTTCTGATAACGAGAAATACACACGTCCTTCGCCTTCTTCAAGGAACGACAAACATGAAATTGGTCGAAGAGCTTTCAAGGACTTGTCGCTGAATGGTTCTTGTGCATTTTTATTGGTAGAAATTCAATCGAATATGCTAATCCATGATTCGCAAGATATTTCAAAAATTGCCTTGCCGAAATAAGCTCACCATCCGGTCAACACTAGTCAACCTGACAAAATATGCCACTCTCAGGTTCTGAATCGAAATGCGGAACGCTGGTCGAGTTGAGTAAATTTAATTGTCTTATCATGTTCGGCGATTTCCAAAAATTTTCCTTCATTATGTCGCCGAGTTAGTTCTGATCGGTCTCAGTTTTCCGCATCTACCATCGCACGCATCACGGTTTTTAAAAATCATATTTATGACGTCTTACTGCATATGCTGGTTTGTGGAAGGTGGATGAAGCGTCGGGTATATCCACATTTCCTGTGAATTCAGGGTTCTATAAGATCTATACGTCCTTTTAAGGACGGTGACGGTGAGTCATCGCCATGGGTCATCTATTGAATCTCGAAGCAGCACAAAGAAGCGTTTCATTGTACAACGAAAATGTTTCATAAATCCAGTCATAACAATCCTGATGATGCGACTGCAGGGTTTTTACTCGGATTTTGTTCTATCTTCACGTACGCCATCAAGTTGTTTTTAGTGACGCTATGCGAGGAATTTATTGTTTTCTGCTGTGTCTTGCTGTCATGCTACTTGAAAAGGAATTTTTAATGCGGCAGATAAAATTATCCATCGTCCCACATGGTATAATCGCCGGAGAACCGTATGACGAGCGCACACTCCTTTAGTCACAGATTCTGTGTTGATGAGACCTGCGATGGTGGTCGAGGCTCAGAAATTCATGCCACGTTATGAAAGTCGAACATCACATTGCTGATGTGGGCGAATAAAGAGAACCACGATGATTTCTTAACTTTGTTTTCTGTAAAAAAAAAATTTTTTTTTCTTCTTGTGACGAAATATTTTGACTTTTTTTTGGGAAGATTATCTAGTTCGTTCCGGATTGTCGGGGAACGTGGGAATTGTAGGCGATTAGGTTTCACTAGATGACTAGATGATGTCGCGCGCCGCCTTCAGTGTGAGAGCCGTGCGACATCTATGCTCTATGTGCTTTCGCTACGATTTCGTGCAGCTTTATTTTGCTTGGATAGGTGGCGCCAGGAAAGCACTTGTGCGGTTCCCTCGCTGGTACACTTAGTTGTGATGTTTCCCGATCTCGCTCGTCGTGCATTCGAATGTACAGTAGTACAGTACATATACTGTACTGTAGTCGCGCTCCCTGTGGAATATCGTTAACCGGAACTAATGCTGGATTTGCAAGGGCTTGTGAAGTTGTCAAGTGAAGGTATGTTAAAACGTTATGAGAAAAGCGTTGAACTTGGTGCTCCTGTAGAAATTGAGTTTTTTGAGCCTGGAAAATTCGAAGCGTAGTAATGCTTAATTTCATTCGTAGACCCCTCTGGGATTTTTATTAATTTTGGCTTTATGTAGTAAAGGCTGTACGATTTGTACCATACTCGTTTATTTTTCAACATGTACCCGTTAAGGTTCGTGAGTCTGCCCAAAACATTTTAGCCGGGTCATAGTTGTGCGGAACTGCAATTCCGGATTTACTTTCACACGAAGCACACGCTCAGCGCTGATTCGCCAAAGACTGTGGCCACATCCGGAGTGGTTCCGTCCATTGTCGCGTCGGAAATGTTGTTGCTTTCGGCGTAGAAACGACGTAACCTATTTTTTTGGCTATTTTTGTTTTGCGATATCGGGAACTCGTTCACGTCACTGTTGAGAAACCCCGATGCATTAGCACTTGACAGAGGTTGTTCTACTCACCCTCGGGACTGCGTTAGAGAGGCAGAGAGCTTTGGCTAGTGAAGTTCGCGCTCGACACGATCATGCTCCCCAGGAGGATGCATTTCTTTTCTTCCATGCACTATTCCCAAACCAATGCTATCGAGATTATCCGAAACATGTTATGTTTACGGTACCCTTCGAGTAATAGTAAACTCAAGATAAAATATGAAAATCATTCAATGTTTTTCTATAGTAGAAATTCTTCATTCGCGACAATTTATGTGATCATGCCGTTGCATCGAAATGAGTACAGTTGTTATAAGGAACTTGAGGAGGCATTTACTGTATAGCTGAATCGGAAATCGAAAGGCTCCCACCATTGTACGTGGTAATGGACGGGAATGGAATAATCCTTGGGCACCCGTCTGTCACAATCTGGAATTCCCGCAGGAAAAATTCCCTCAAGTCTTGGGTAGAAAGTGAGTTGAGTCATGACTTGAGCCGGATTTCCTCGGGGTTCTCCGATTTTGTAATGCCCGGTTCAATTTCACGATTCGATTCCGTCATTCTCCAGCTTTCAGCATCCGTAGCTTCTACATACAGTGCGTTTGAAAGAGTTTCCCTCATCAAGAAGAAAATGCTGCACTGTATTGACGTACGTTCGAAAGAAGTGTATGAGAGGAAATGTCCTTTTTTTTTAGCACTTTTCGCGTACAATGTACCACAGGAAGAATGACGAGTCCTTGTGTTTTGAAGAGAACAGTACATTACTGTATACCGAAAATGAGCTCGATATGTGTGCTAAGTAACGAAGTTATTTTCTGCGGAAATGAAGCGGCGAGCTCGTGTATGGAAATTTGAATTTCCTTCCTCATAATCATAAAATTGAGCAGCTCAATCTCTCGATCGTGTTCAATATTTTTTGTTGGCTGAACGTTTTCCTCTGCTTGAAATAATGAGTAGTGTTGGCGGGGAAGGGAATCAATTTCCGGTTGATTGGCTCATGTTGCCGGAAATTCAAAGCTTTTCCACAATTTTCGCGTTTGGTTTTCGAAGGCTTCAGAAGTGTGTTACCCGTTTAAACCCATTGACGAAAGTGCTCCATTGTTAGCACGTGTGGGTCTCTGGTAAGACGTAAGGATTTTACAGAAGTGTGTAACGTTGTTGTTTCGAATGTGTTCCACTTCTCACTACGAGTTGTCTTCATATTGAAATGTGGCTCATAACGATATCGGTAGCTTGTATAACGCGGGAATCAGTTTTTGTTTCCTCAAAAAAATTCAACAAACGAACCGGAAGTCCGTTCCCTCTATTGAAGTCGTCCGTCGTGGCTAGTTACGAACATTGTCCGTTGAATGATCGATTTTCCCAGGAAGGATATTGTATATTTTTAATTGTACTGATTCATGCCCGAACGAAATTCATCCATAGTTTCATCGGTAAAACAAACTTTTGAAGTTTACTTCTTCGGAGGTTGTATTTTAATCTTCTTGAATGATGTCAAGCTTATGTTTGTTAGGATAATGACCGGATTCCTTCGCGCGAAAAATGCAGCATCACGGGCAATGGAATACTTTACTGTGCTGTACTGCGATAATACGATTTTATTAGGAGGTTTAAGAAATATTCAATGATGCATTTTTGTGATAATTTGACTAGTTCTCACGCATTCCGGAAGTGCATAATCCAGGATAAGGAACGTGAAACGATTCATATTGGAATTTCCCTCCGCCTCTTTCTTCCTCTCAATGAAGTGCCATTTTGGTACGATTGAACGAAACACGAAATCTCGTTTAAATTTGTTGACGATTTCTCCTGGGTTCTCGAGACCGTGAGCTGCTTGGTAAGAGACTGATTTTTTTTATGTTTTGGGCTGAAATTGTGAACTGCATTTTATTTCTGATATGCATTCTCAAATTGAGGTGGAAGATCGGGGACCTATTTGTGTTGACGAACGGGCTAAAACTGCTGTGTGACGTGATCGAACTATGTTCGTCCCGTGGCAACCGCGGTTATCAGATCCGATGTCTAACCAGTAGTTTAAGAAATAAGAATCATGGGAAGTAAATCGAGGGTAAGTTGAGCGATAAGCGGTGACATTCAATACCTGCCGAAGCGTGGAAGTTTTTTCCCTCGTTTTGAGCATCAGCTACTCGCCCATCGAATTGATCCCATTGCCTGTATGGCTGTGTTTCCTGCTCAGATTTCACGATTCCGGTTGCCAGTTGTTCAAGTTTTGTAAGTTTCGGTAGACCATGCCTGGAAAAATGATCATTTTTTTGTCGTTTTCTGAAGAAATTACAGTACAGTATTCGATATCAAAGGTAGCTGGGAAACTTTTATGTCTTCTGTTCGTGCACCCGTTTTTAGGAAATTTTTTTCCCGAGTGGTCGTTTTCTTTCGTGATCGCTTTTGAAAATTGGCGATGAAAATTATATCCGTGGCAGTTCGTGGGAAATTGATTTCTACTTTCGTTCAGGTTGGAAGATTGATCAGCAGTACACCCGAGTATGCGAAACGATCGAGTGAGGAAGTATCGTTCGCCACGGTTTGAATATTTCAGATTTTCACGATGTAAACGTAGCTGCCATTCAGTCGTTTCTGGGTCATTCAAGCGATCGAGGTGCACACAATTGCATTTTCAAATTCTACGGAGTTGGATTGTGCATCGATGAATTGATGTTCGTGGTGGGAGAGCTTCGCAATGGCAACCATTTTCGCAGCAGTTCGTGTTTCCCTGCTGATAAATCTGGCGCGATGACATATTTCAAATGTATTCGTTTTCCGGATGGAAATCATTTCTGGGCATTGTGATTGATCGCAAGAGTTCTTGGAAATCTCTTGGGGTGACGGAGATTCCATCAAAAAGTTCCATTGTTACTTGTGCCGTCGTTTGAATTTTAACGACATTCTTTCGACGGTTTTCGCTTGAATTCGAAAAGAACGAGGTCATGCGTGGAAAAATTGCTCATGGTTCAGAACCTGCTATTTGCATACAGTTGTTCGGCTGCTCCTGTTCGCTGTAAGTGGATTCGAGGAAGGCGAATGCGGTTCCATCTATGTTTATTATGCTTCAGTTCCTGCGTATTCGCCATCATGTTCTCTGTGACGGATATTTCTAGCGTGTAGATCAGCACGCATCGATTCCCTTTATTTTTTTCATTGCACAATGATCGCTTGATCGCGACTGACTTGCCAGTTCATCTGCACCAGTTGGCGGTCGATGATTAATAATCAACCGGCACCACAGGCGACTGTTGATTTAAATTTCGTCTGTATTAGAGCAGAGTAACTGACGGAAGATGAAGCTTCTGGTTATAATGAAACTTTTCTGACATTTCGTTGAGTTCGAGGGTGTTTCGTAGTTCCTGGAGTCGCTGTTGAATTTTTCGCAATACCTTCTCACTTCCGTGCATGCCATCAACGGCCTCGGTGTTGGTGCATAGCTCCTATGTTTCATTTCACGGGCGGGGCCCTGGAGTTCAGGTCGTTTAATTTTCTGGGCGTTTTTTCGACCTTGCTTGTTTGGAATGCTTGTGTGCCAAATTTTCTGATCGTTCGCTGAATGCTTAAAAAAGGAATGCTTATGCATGTGGGACTCGACCAGTTTTTCTTCCGTTATTCGATTCATTTGAGCCCTCCAACCAGTTTTTGTCGCCGCTTGGATCTAACGAATGAAGTCGTCTTGTCAAGCATGCAGTGGTTCGCCGTGAGATGGCGAGTGCTGGATCCCTGTTAATGTCAAGTCGTATCAATGCCATTGAATTGATAATGTGGTTTTACTGGCAGCGTCTTGATCAAAAACGTGAAAGCAATTTCGGAGCATCTGTTTTCCGCATTGCATTTCTCTGCGTCAGATACGGTGATCAACTTCTGAGTTCTATTTTACTTTTCTGATAAGCGAAGTCCGATTATCCGGACTCCGATTGAGCCGTCGTATGTTAACCATTCCCGAATGTCTATCAAAGGGAAAATTGAGTCAACTGCATGCTGCTCGATTGTCTCTTCCAATTGAAGAGTTTTCTTATTTCGTCTGTGAAGAATCGAGCTGATTTTCCAAGTTTTACTTGACGGAGAGCTGTCTTGGAAGAGAAAGGGAAAGACGTGTTAGTCAGAATCTCGACTCTTTGAATGAGTATCGGTACATGTCAAGCCGTGTCCGCTGTTGAGCAATTATTGGATAGGCAGTGGGGGTGTCGGGAGGAAGCGGGACGCTGCCGCAATCGCATGGTGTTTCATTCCACCAGTTCAGTTACACTCCGCACGGAACTTCCGCAGCCATAAATGTGACTTTGGGTGTGATGCATCGCGTCGTGCGTCAGAAGAACGAGGAAATCGTAAGATGCTTGGGAAGGGCATTGTTCCCCTTTTCCCCTTTGTGTCGGGTGCCTCATGAGTTGAAACCCGTCAACGTGTTCTCCTTCCCTTTTGTTTCGTTGTTTCCTGGAGGACGCAGAATAACAAACTTTCCATCATATGATGGTTATTCTGTAACGTAACCTTCCCATCGACGAATCATATCGCTCGACGTTTACGATTTCATGTAAAGTATTACGATTGTTCGTGTATACTTGGCTGAGATCCTTGTAGACCAGTAGAAATTTGAATTATCCGAGATAATGACGGGGTGCCTCCGACCTGATGATCGAATTATAAAAAAATATTAGATCTACTGTGCTATATTTTGAAGAAAAAAATATTAATTGAGCAGTAGAAATATTTTTCTGTTAAAATAATCGGACAAGCTCTGTAAAAGAAATCGGACGTCGGATAAATTATGGCCCGAATTGAATTGATGCGAACCGCTTTTATCCGCAATGATACGAAAATTTTTGCGCGATTGATCCAGTTCCCAAATGATTGCCATTTTCTTCGGAGCTTTCCAGTCCATGGTGCATGTACCACTGATGGTTCGATGACCTCAATCTGAGATCCCCCGTGGGATGCGAGATGTATCTGAAGCGAAACCGGGAGTTGGAAGAATTTTTATATTAGTTCCCAAACACATACAAATAGGAATCAAATTGTATGAAGATATGCCTGGGAAGCATGGGGGATTCGAATGTGTATGTTGTCGGGGAATGGCGAAATAACTGAAATCTACTACTGTACTGCACTACGAGTTACCGTTATATTCGATACACTAACAGGTATCCCTGGGTTTGGAGCTAACATGTAGAATCGCAGAGTTGTCGTGAGAAGGGGTGCGGTACGGTCCAGAAAAAGGTTGACACCTCTGCTTCACCATTCTTTATGAGAGATTTGTTCGATTTTGCTGACGTTGTTTCAGTGCCATAGAAGAAAAAACAATTTACGCATCACTCTTCGTTCGCAATGCATGAAAAAAAAAACAAGTTTTTTAGGCAGAGCAAGCACGCCGTCGTCGTCGATACGTGTATCGGATGCGATGGATTTTTGCCGCGTGGACGTATTGTGGGCACCCCGATGCGTGTGCGTCGGTGGGAGTGGCCCCAAACAATCCCAGTTGCTGGGAACGCGGAACGTTGGGCGACTCGGACCCCGGACGCCGGTGTGTGCATAGCTGAAGAGTGCCTCATACTGTAGGGATTTTTTCTCCCCCTTCAAGCCTGTGAGCTGCGTGCGAGTGATCTCATTTCATGATGGTGGCTCCTTTGTGATTATCGACGTCGCGTGAGAGCTGGTCGGAGCAATTTGCGAAACCGAACTGTCTGCGCGCGGATTTTCTCCGGGAGGACGAAAACTCCCGTTTTTTGTATTGAAGAGTTGGTTGTGACTTTCTGATTATTGACGTTGCGTGCGACCGCTTCGGCAATTTACTGCCCTCGGAAACCCAGTTCGATGGCATCGAAAGATTGAACTTTTTAAATGGTTTTTTCCCCTAATTGATCACGGCACAAGAAATTCCCCGTTCGTTTTGTTCAGACTCGACAGCATCACACATACACCTTCGATAAAAGAAGGACAGTGCGGTGTTTCTCTGGAAACTCATACCGCGTGTATCTTGTTAGCGTGTCGCACCGTTATGGCCTTGAAGTATTGTACTTTATTTCCTCGAACTCATTCATAATGCGTCCAATCGTATACTATACTGTATAAGGAAAGCCGTATTTACGCTATTCTAGGTCCATTCCGAATTTTGGGCAGTAAAATCAGGAGAAAAACTGTACTGGCCGTGAAAAAATCGACGGAGATAGCTTGAATTAGTCTACTAACTACTGTACTGCGATTTCCGCGAGTGCAAAACCTGTTGATTTTCCTAAAAATATACTTATATTGGAGAATACGATGTGATCGACACGGAATCCTCATCCGACCCATTGATTCTCTCTAAAATGCTACTCGATTGAGACCGTTTCTCGGTCGTCTCCATCACCAGCCTGCAAAATATCCAGTATAGGTTGCCTGAAGGAGATTGGCACGCACCCATTTTTCGCGCCATTTTTTTGGAGATGAAAAAGATAGCCTGTGAAGGCGTAAATATGTTACTTAATGTACCATGATTCAATTTTCTCGCTGCTTTGATGTCGGATTCCGTACATGGAGTGGAAGCGTACGCTTACTCCCACCAAGAATCTCCCTCCTTTACCCTTGAATTTCTTCGATCAAGAGTCACAGCACGTGGATACGGACTTATCGAAACGGGATTGAATACCCAGACGCCTTTTGACTCGAGTCCGGAAGAGCATCATCGTGACGTCTCGCGTAATTTATGGAGCAGGAAGCGGAAATTCTGGTTCGAGTGTCGTTGTAGCTCTTGACGAACCTCTCGACTTGTGTTATATCATACTTCGGAGAGCGTCGAAGAGACCCGACGATCACCGCCACCCATTTTCCGATTACCTTATATCAACTTGATGAAGTGTCATTCAAGGACCTGTTTCCAATATTTCCCTCATCACAGTGTGCATTTTTTTCTTTCTCCCTTTCACGAATTGAGTTCGAACTTGTCGACTGCTGACAACTTGGGCCCTTGGAAACTTGCGTGTTATTGCTTCCGCTTCTTCTCTACTCTTCACAATTCAAGTACACAATTCACTGTAAATTTGTTCGTTCAAGTGGGTAGGTTAAATGCTTGGGTTTAAGTTACTGTGCATCCTGGATATTTATAACCTAAATCTCAATTCAAGTGTGGAAATGTTCACAATGTAATGTAAACATCGATTAAACCCGGATATTCACCAAAATTCACACGAAATTCGGTTCATGTGTACTTATTTATTAATGATTTAATTTCACTGCAAATCCCTATGGGATCGTGACACTTTTATGAGTTGGCAGAATTTTGCTTGTGAAATACTGACCTAGAGTTTTCTTCGCCGCATTCTGGCATGCCCCCCCCCCCCCCCCCCCCCCCCCCCCCCCCCCCNCCTCCCCCCCCCCCCCCCCCCCCCCCCGGTGGTTGAGAGAAGTAATGTACGTACGTCTCGTCTTGCCCTGTTTGGGGATACTGGGAACCGCGTTGAATCAACGTGGCCGGGCCCGACTGTGTTTCCTCAAGAAGGGGTGCGTCGGAACGGCGAAGTTCATCTTGGCGCGTTTTTAGAGAATGTGGAAAGGAAAGAATTTTTCGGTCACATTCCCTGTCGAACGGCTCTGAACACCCTTCAAAGGGCGCCAGGTTTATTGCGGATATTGCGTTTTTTTTTTTCCTAAACGCGAAATGGACCTTGGAACCCGCCCTATTGCTCGCGGCATTGTTGATATTTGTGCTGCTCGCACTTGCCGTCATGAAACCGATATGCCGCAGGTATCTCAACGAAGCGATTTACGAAACTGGTGATGGATTCTGCGATTGGTCCTTACGAATCCACATCGTACAGCATTACTCAAATATACTACAGATGATCAGTCCAGACGATTCTTCGTTCTTCGATTCCTTCTCACGAAGAATAAGATCAAAGAAATTTCAACCGATACATTTTTTCCGGGAAAATTATTTTGCGAGTGTCTTAATATTTGGAGCTCACTCCTGCCTTAATTATCAGATCACCGTATTCCGGATTCCTGATCGTATCCTGCGTGAACCGTAGCGCTTCACGCGCCAGATTTTTCCGTGCTCGAAGAATATATCGCATTTCATTTATTTTAATCGCACCTTTCAGTTAGATTGAGGCTTCACTTTCTTCTATGCTTGGTTTAAAAAGAGAAGCTGTTCCCGGGTGTTATCTGATCTAAACAAGCTCACTAGTTCAGCTTTGATTTTATGGCGCAAGTTCCGGATTATTTCGTCGTGATTACGAACTGGATGCGGGATTCGGAAGTCGTTGAAAATGCTAGTTCTCCTCGTCCTGTGTGTTGCTTGAGTTACGTTTTCCTTATGAAGCGATAGTATTTATTTTCCTGACGAATTCATATTTGAAATCACTGCGCGCTAAACATTCAAGACTGAAGTGAATTCGGATGCTATGTTTGGCGGTGTGCTTTCAAACTCATGATCATTTGCTGACTGTCAAATCCTCGAGCCCGCGGGTCAAAAATTCATGTAGTACAGTACTGTACAATATTTCCATGTCTCTCTCACTCGCCTTTTGACTTCCGACATTTCGCACGAATTCGTGAAGGATACCCCGTTTTCTTACGCATCAGTACTTGAGAAACTCGCGAAGGGTTGCGGTTGAAAAAGAAAATAGTTCGTTTGTCAGGAACATCGAGTTTACCAAGACGTCCGTCATGAACACAGTGAAAACATCGTGTAGAATAAATTCAGTCTCTGCATCCCTGTCAAGAGGAGGACCATTGCCACTACGGCTTGTTCGTCACCATTTCCCAAAAGTTTACCGATATTGACTCTTGAACCTCGGATGTGATGATGTCGTCCATGACCCGAATTGTCGCAACAAACGTGGTGTGAGTCATCACTAGTAAGCTTTCAAAACGCCGTACGAACGAAACTTCTGCTTATGGCAAACGAAGACTGACGAAACCGAAACGCGAACGCGAATCAGTTAATTTTTCAAAGACAAGCCTCGAATCGAATGAAAGGTGTGCCGTGCTGGGTTCTCCGGTATTAATTTTTCCCGTTTGAAAAACCCTGGGTTTTCTTTAAATCAGGGACACGGCGTTCAAGCAAAAACTAACTCATTCTAAAGGGGCGTAAAAAAGCGGAGTACAAAGGGTGAAGTGCGATGAAGACCAGAACGCGTCAATCGTTGCGTCGAGCCCAAAAGACGAAACATCTTTTGTCCTTCGTAAGCATGAACATGAGCAATGCCGCGGAAATGAGTTCGCGTTTGAAAGCAGATTTCCGTGCATATGTGATTTCTCATTTTACTTCATGTCGCTCCTTTTTTTTTTCGGTGAAAATTCTCAACTTCATGCTGCTTCCAGCTTCGAAGCGGAAAAATTCGCGATTCCAGTGAAGCATGGCGGGTCGTTGATACTGACGCACAGTCATTTCTTCCTTTCACAAATTCGGTTCACCTGGATTCGAAATACGAGCTCACGCCCGGTCGATCTCCGGATTTATAAAATTCGACGCCAAGCACGTACGCAGTGTGACTCACCTTTATCAGCGTCCATCGCCGTCATTTAAATTACTTGCAACGATTCTCCCCACCACGCAAGTTCTCAACAACGTTAGTACCACGCCCGCAGTTTACGTTTTCCAAGGTTATGGCATGGGAATCACAGCACACGTCGCCAAAAATGTTTCCGTTACCTCGAACTTTATCGCATTTACTTCACGCTTCCTCTTCGTCGAACCTTCAAATGCTGCATACTGCATTTGACCAACAGCTGGTTTGCCGTGGTTGGAAGGTGATAGGCTCGATTTCCTATTATGCAAGCTCTGTGCCCAAAAACACCTCATGTCCTACCGATTTCCGCGTTTGAACAGTATCTGTTCGAAAGTAATGATGCATATAAAGTGCTTTACTCGAAGAAAAAAATGCAGCGGAATCGAGCAAATTTTGATTCACCAGGTGGAACAAATGAATTGTGGAGATCAACGCAGTGAAAACCAAGCGATGGTAAGTTAGCAAGCTGCCGACTTTTATTCCGAAGCAAGATGTGATAACTTCACATTAATCTCTCGAGTGTTGAAATTGACCGCACTATTTTCCTTGAGGAAATCGAGTACAGTACAGTTGTTGTATTCAAGTTTGATTCTTCATACAGAAACAGCTCACCTTTCTCTCTGGAGTTTCCAGATTTGTATGCGGCCTGCGCGATATTTATCCCTCTAATAATTTAATGGCTGCACAGAACGTTGCGGCCTATAATGGCGCAAATATGAGCACGCTTGAATCATGCATTTCAGACTAGCGGGTAACATAGAAATCAATAAGACATTTTGACAATCGAATAAAAGTGTCGAGAATTAGCTGAATCGGTGTGACAAGATGAGTTTTTTTTTAATATGGCCTCGCCTCCTTCACAGAATTCATCCGGTGATTTGCCTCCAATTTACTCTGACGTCAGAAATAGTCCTTTGATTCACTTGTCTTGAAACTTGATTGGACGAATTCTGTGCGGATTTTCCCAGGAATATATGTACAGTATTTTTGAAGTTCACCGTTACAAGTAAACTATAAACTTCTTGCGATGCTTAGGCAAGACCCGCGAGGTCTTCTTTCTTCAGACCGGCCGTGTTCGTGACTCTCGGAATGCCCAAGAACGTGGTCAGTAGCTTGCACTGAAGCATTGCTTCGTTTATGGGCCGTCCGCAGCGCCGAGGTGCGTGCATTTTTGCCGACCGCATTTCCCTGACGGCTGATGTGTTTGCTCAAAACGTACTCCCGTATAAAGCGGTAAAGATTGCGCCATACCTAGCGTGAGGAATTATCGAGAATCGTCTATGATAACAAGGCAAAGTCTTGTTGAACGTGTCTGCCTTTCGTGGTTTCGTGGGGATTGACAAGTTTTCAAAAGGTACATCTGTTTCTCGCGTGTAAAATAATTTTTATAACAATGGAAATATGGTCGGCGTGAATCTCGATCAAATGGCCAAGCGATGTTGACACGATTCATCTATCGAGTGTCTGGCAAAGATAGGAAGTGACGTTAAAATCGACGAAAACATTTTATTTAGCGACCGAGTTTTTGTGTTTCTTCCAATTTTCACGGAGGAAAGGTCCGTGCTTGTTTCGTTCTTAGTCGATTCGATAAGTTTGGATTGCCAATAGTTCGTTCTATTTATTTCCTTAGCCATGCATTTAAACAGTCAGGATGCGCAGTACATTTTCGCAGGACTTGACTTCTCTTCTGTGAACGCTGGAAGAAGAATGTATGTCTGTGAGAGCTGTGAAACTCAACTTTTCGCATCGAATCTTTTAGTTTATAATTATTGGTGGTCGATCTCTTTCGGGTTTTTGTATTCTATCTCAAGTGTACTGGGCGTTTCAAGACTGCAGTTTATTACACAAGAGAGGCACTTTTGCTGAAAATATTTAAGGGACCGACAAACAATTCATGGGGTCAATAATATATCTTTATATTGAAGCTGCTTGTGCGTCGATGGAAGGTATTTTGGGACCTAATGTAGATTTTGAAGAATATTTTCTGTAGACGAAATCATGTTGGAAAGATTAATGTCAAATCAATGATTTTCCATGACACAATGGCAAAGATTCAAAGTAGATCATTTGCTGTTGGAAAATTCGAAACAAATTTCATTCACGTTTTGCGAAGAATGCGATTCCCGAAACCCATGGATACCAATTGCGGTGGGGAAGAAATTTAGTGTACTGTGCGCACATTCGTAAATTTGTTTAAAGAGTTACCGATTTCATCGCGTAGGAAATGTTTCGTGAAGTAACCGCCGATCGGGAGCTTATTTTCTTCGTCCGGGTTTGACCTGTTTCCGGGGAAGCGGAGCAAGCGAAAATCGGTTTCCGATGGTGAGTCATCGCTTGCTCGGGGCACTCGAAGCGTCGGCTTGGCCTTTTCGGTAACCTCATCACCTGTCCCGTGGTGGGAAGGCAATGGATTGGAGGAGAAGGGAGGGCAGAGGGCTATTGTTCACTCTCTCACCGGCTGCTATTTTTCCTCTTCCCTTCCTCCGACGGCGCCTCCACGCCGTCCACGGACGCCGAGGGCGTACGTCGGGAGTCCATGCGGACACCGCGTGAGCAGGGTTGCTGGAAGCGTGCGTTAGTGACTGTATGACCTAGCTTCGGTGCGGTCGAACTGGAAGTCCAAGTAGGGGCCAGATTCGGCTCAATTCGCCGCCCGTTCGTGAAATATTAACTAGGATCGCGGCCCCGGGACGCGCGGGAGCAATTGGAGGGAAACTTCTGGACTGATGTTCGGATTGTTTCCCGCGAGAAATGCCCGCTGAGATGGGTTGTGATTTAATTTATGCGCTGCAACTTCAAGTTGAGCCTCTGTTGCTTGTCTCCCGCATTGGATCTTATTCTGTGGTTCTTACGAGTTGGAATTGTCGCGAGGGTTGCTGTCCGTAGTGATCGGAGGTCCTTGTGCCTAGGGAATTCGCGAATTTACGGAAAATCGTGCGGCATTGTCGCCGTTGGGGCGTAGTTTGTTTTTTCCTCACCGTGGAAGAAAAGGATGCGCTTCTCATTCCTTCGCGGAGGAAACGAAAGAAGGCGAGGGGTGCAGATGTGCATTGACAACACTGAAGGGAGGAAAAAAAAATCTGGTCTGGGGGAAACCAGTAATTACTTCGTGCCCCGGAATTCCACCTGTCCACCCGTACATCGGAGGGAGGCAGTGGGGTTCTGGGTGTGACCATGTGCTGTGCGCCCCCGGCGATTTTCCGTGGATGTTTCAGTCCTGACTGCCGTAGATCGAGATGATCGTGATCTGTGCCTCCCGTGACGCTGAATAAGTTCGAGAACCTCTTTGTGGCCGCTGGCGTCCGGAAATCAAACGATGATAGAGTGTTGTGCTTTGATAACTTCAGGTCGACGAGATTGGGGTTTGATCCGGAGATGTTTTCTCCTTTATCCGAGACGAACGTGTGCTTCGGGAAGGCTTTTCCCACCTATTCTGATGCGGTGACTCGATTTCACGCCGATGTGAACGTTTGACGCAGTTGTCGCACTTCACACGTTGGAGTCGAGAAAAAAAAGTGATCTTCGGAGAGCTTACTAAGATTTTTCTATTTGAGTTAACGCCAGCTCCAGTGCGAGAACATTCTCTTGCAGTAGCATTTTTTCTGTGCCCCTCAAGTCGTGTGAAAGATCTCAAGCCGTTGATGCCGTGGTTTTATTCCACCGCCAGAGAAACGAACTTTTTGCGCGATAGAAGACGGGGGGTTTTTTTTTCCTTCTCCTTCGTGCAGTCCCGAAGGGTTTCAAACGAACCGTGGATCCGTGCGAGTTCCCTCGGAGATGAAAAATATGCGGAGTATGAGGAAGACGATTTGCGGGCGTCGGTGCTGTATCTCCTGTGTTTGCGTGCGGACAGCGATTATCTCCGTGGATTTTCCCCGGTTTTTATGCACTACTATCAGTACTGAATCATGACATGGCGTCCGAGTCGATGTGTGGGTCTGTTACACTTGAGCGCGGACGAGATCGCCGGCGGCCATAGGAAATTTCATTGTAATCGTCGTTTCTTTATGCAAGTACAGTATCTGTCCAGTTGGTTATTTTGCGTGGAAGTACTCAATCGAGTTCTGGGACGTGTTGCATATTGAGGTCATACTACGGAAGCTGGTCGGAGTTTTCAAGAACGAACCAGTCCTATGATTTGGATGTGTTTGTACGACTCGAAAAGTTCTTCAAGAGTTACCTCTTGAACGTATACGAGACCCAGGTTGTCAGATCCGGATTCAGTCAATGTGCGTTCTACAGTACTGTTCTTAATTCTGCTTCTTGGATTTGTTTTCGTTTATTTTGTAATGATTTGGAGAGCGACACCTGAAAAAAAAATTGAGTTTGCTTTTTATAACGGCGCGTTGCCCTTGCTGTACCCATTCGCGGTCAAGTTCGAGTTAAAGTCGTGTTTCGGAAGTTCCTTTCGTTCCATGTAGTTGGTGATGGAGGGAAGCGATAGGAAGAAGGTCACCACGTTCGTGTGGAATGGACCGGGAAGCTTGTTTCTTCCCGATTGCGAGTCGGCGTTGCATCACGGTTGCAAACGTGATTTTGTTTCGTTCCTCTGCGTTAACTGGTGACGGGAACGTTTCCCTTGAGTTAGGCGCGAAGGGATGCGAGTGCCAGGCATCATTTTCATGGCGGTCACAGGTGATCGAATTTCTCACCGGTGCTCGAGCCGTACGTGCGGCTCGTTGATGTCTCTGGTTTCTGCCACCGTCGCGGAATGTGAAAGCCGCATTTATTCCGTCGGAATAGTGCACATTAAAAAAAATATATATATATATATTTCTTGACTTGTTTTGCAGTGGACCGCTGTGGAATACAGTATTCCGTTAGGGAAGCAACCGAATCCCTCCAGGATTCGGGACCGCTAAACGAAACGCTAACGCTCCGTATGATCTGGGTTATCAGTCTAAAAATGTCCTTTCGCGCGGTTCAATTTCAACGCAATTTGAGGATTTTCATGGATATTTTCCCTTCTCTTTGCTGCTGCGTAAAATAAAAAGTGAAGAATATATGCCGAGCGTTTTACCCGGAAGTCAGAATTGCGACTGTATGGCCATTCTCGCCATTAGCGAGAAAAAATTTAAAATTCCCCGGAAATTGCCGATTTCTCTACCCCCCCATCTCAAATTATGGAATTTGTTTTATGCGTTCAAGTGGCTCCATTGATGCAAATGGTGCTGTTACGTTTACGAATGTAGAATGAAATGGAAAGGTGAGATCTTGAAATCGAGGCATTTTAGACTTGAAGATTGGTCAACTCTTTGACCTGTAGTTTGTTCAGACTCATGAGATGGTGAACTTATTTTCGAAGTGCGAATTGGTTGTACGAAACCGCAAGTTTCAATTTGAAGATAAATTCGAACGTTCAATCCGTATTGGTCATCGAGCAATTGCTTCACGAAAGCATCACGTACGTATGTTTCAAGTGTTGGGAAAATTACGATCCGAATGGAACTGAGTCGATTTGGGTTGACTTTGGAATCAGTTCATGCGTCGTATCTGTGCTCTGAAATGTAACCCATCGTCGGGAACTGTGTTTGTAATGTATCACCACGTTTTTCGCGGGGATTTAGTTACAAGAAGGGTTATTTCTTATTGGGTCAATTCATTTTGTCAGCATTAAACTGGGGAGTTGTTTGTTTCGTTGATCTGTTCTATGAGGAAGAGCTTCTTCAAAATCAACGTAAAATCATACTTTCCAAGGTTCCGTCTGTCGCCAATTTTCATTATTTAGACCAAATAAGCTCTAGATTGATATAGTCCTCATTTCGGTCAGAGAGTTGGATTTTTGTGTGGAAATAATATCGCAACCTTCGATTTTCGGCACTTCGGTGGGAAAGTTCCTTGAAATTCAGTCATGACCTTGAGATATTTGAGGATAGGCCGCACCGAGCTGCTTTTGGGTGAAAATATTTGAAGTACCGTGCACAATTCTTAATTCGAATCTCAGCCACGCTTGTGACCTATACTCCAGAGTAAGTATTTTACATATCTACAAAAATAATTTCGAACTATCAACAATAATTGGGAGGGTTTCTTCATACATGCTGACTTTCCTGGACCTTCGAAATTTTCCAACTGAACACTTTTCGAACGTAGGGCGCGGCCGATAATCACGCGGCCCTGCAGTAAAAACGGTACAGTACTGCACATGTCTCTGTAATATCGTGACAGTGCATAAAGCTGTAGTACTGTATTAAAAAAAAACGTAATCGAAATGACGTACGAAGAAGACAGTCGGGGTATGAACGTACTCGTTCTTCAATTTTTATCTGAGTGCATAATCAAGATAGTTTATTGAAATCGAATGATTCAGTTGAAACTTGCGTGAATCAGTCGCTCGTCGGTTCGGCGATTTGTTGTGTCATTCTTGCGTCGCGTCGCAGAGATATCGTTCCCCTCTCGGTTTGGTTCTGATTCACTTCAGTGAACAGGAATGACGCTGGCTGCAGGCGGATGGGTGTTAACAAGTGCATATTTTTGCGCATGGGCGTATTGTGTTCTTGTACTTCCGTCACGGAAACGATGGATTGTATGCAGGATCGCCCACTGTAACATCCGAGCTGAAGCACCGGTTTTATTCATGGTACCCTGTGTTTTTCTGCGTTGTCCGCGTTTTTATCTGATATTTTTTCTGCGCTATTTTTCCGGTCGCCGGAGGCGCGTGTTCTTGATGCTTCGCGATCTTATTTAAAATCTGAAGCAACAGTCGAGACAAGCGGAGAGAGACTGTTCGGCGTTTCCAGCTTTCTCGGTCGAAAGCAGTTGGCGATTCGACTTCTATAAATTTTCCAAGTCGTGTTTGTTCTCCGTCTGTTTCCGATGTCGCTCGCACTCCTGTCTTCTCCCACGGCCAGGAGTGATGCTCGTCTGCGAGGAGATGGGCATCTTTGATTGCTGGACCGCGGTCAAGATGCCGGGCTCTCACGGTTCATTTCAAAAGACAACGTGCACCCACATGACCGATGTCACTTGTGTTAGATCTCCTACCGTTCGCTGATATCCTCTGAACTCGTGTCAATGGTTTACTTCTCGATGATTTGCTTGACGAGTTTCCTCGGGTCTGTCGGGAAATTTTCATGATCGGGGATGCCGTGGAATGAATATCGCAATTACGCGACTGGCCTGCACCCCAATTCCTGGAAGACATTTTATGGAAGCAGAATGTATATTAGCCCCGAGCGATTGGAAAGTTTCCCAGGAGAAATGCGGCCTACACACGTGCTGAACCTGCTTATTTACCCAGAAGTAGTTTCAAATTTACCTAATTTATGTAGAAGTTGAGATCAGTACTTTTTCCCCAGCAGAGGAAACAAGGTGCAGTAGTGCTGCTTATCATGGGAAACGAGCGAGGGTATTGCAATGTAATTCCTATTCTCTGATGCGGCCTAAACTCGAGTAAATACGATGTTTAGTGCGGAATTCAGCGTGCATCTGTAATGCGAGCGGGTGAAGCTGGAGGGGCGACATGCAACCGTGCTCTTCGTGCAAGCGGCTCCGCAGAATTGATGGCACGAATTCGCGTTTATACGAGCGTGTTGTCTGTGCTGGAGCAGAGAAAAAGAAAGAAAAGGCCATGGCCACCGTTAGTGAACCTACCAACGTATAATGAAGCCGCGAAGTGGGGCAGCGATCGCTAACGGCAGGTCCCGGGATTTTGTGAGGGGGCGCCGTGTTGTTCGCGGCGGTCAGCTGTGCTCTGCGTCGAACACTCATCAATCCCATACCTGTGGCTGTTGAACCGCGTGGGCGCCGCGTGCATTTTGAGGAATTCATCTTACCATCGCACCGGTGCGTGTTGACTGGCTGGCCATTCGTGCTGTTCAGCTTCAGTGCGTTCGCTTTTGAAACCGCACACGTGATGAGTCAGTTTTACTCTCTCCGTCGAAATGAGACCTCACACTTCTTGAAGGTTTGTTACGGATCTGTATCAAAATCCGTTGGGTGTTTGGATCGATGTGCCTGACTGGACTGTCGCGAGAATCCGCCGTCAATTGCCAAGGTGTTGAAGAGCGAGTCGACTGGTCGATTGAATCTCACACTTTTAAAGAGCACACTCATGCGGGTGGACACCATACCAACAGCAGCCACTATTCAAAATATAGATTGAATATACAATTTCCACCCTTCAAAATTCTACCATGCTTGTGATTCAACTCTGAATTAAGATCGAAACTTTTCATTGAATGAGGAGAATATGGAACCTCAGAAAGCTTCTATTGTGGCCCCAGTGACTCTCCATCTCTGCAATGTGGCCCTTAGCCAAAAAAAAATTTTTTTTGACTAGGGTCACAAAAATGTATTTTGTGGCCCTCGGCCATGTCATGAGTTGTGCAGCACTGCTCTCTTAACAATGGGAGTCAAGGGACCAGAACAAATGCGTTGTGGAGAGAATCAGAGAATTTCGTTGTAGAGAACTCCTAGAACACGGTGAGATTATCCTATGAGCCCAAAACATCCGTTATGCTGAGGAAATCGCTGGACAAGCTCGTTTTAGAGAGAGTCCACCCGTATTCGGTAAAGTATTATCGCAGCAACCCGTACACTAAATTTATTTGTTTACTAAAAAATACGATCCTTTCGAGCTTCGTGCTGGTAACGCGAAACGTTTGTGGCATCGTGATGTTTATGATTGGCAAATTTTTTTCGGGATCGGCTCGCGTCCCGCGCGATTTTATTTCCTGCTCGAAATTCATTTTGGCGTCGCATGCCTTCCGTTTATCGGTGATCATATTTTAGTTTTAATTAAACTGTGTTTCCTGGGAAGATCAAAGGAACTTCGGCGCTGGAGGGAGAACTAGAGTCGCTTCCCTCAGAAAGATGAGAAAATTCTCGCGGATGCTTGAAAAATTCAACGTGGATATTCCGTTAGGATGGTCGGATGAATACGCTAGTGAAAATCATGATTCGCGTGATGTGGTCTGACTAAATTTCCGAATTTTTTTCTCTTGAATTTGTGCCGAGTTTATGTTTAACCGTTCATTTACGTAAGGGCCATACACCAGCAATACTTAATCTAATGAAGAGCTTGACTTTGGTTCACTGGAGACTTTGCAAGGCTGGGATAAATCGGTGATTTTTATTGCACCAGTATACGCGTGGAACATTTTAGGGTCTCCACATGGCGAATTGAACAGTTGTGAACATTTTTCGAGTGGATGTGGAGTTAAGGACGTTTATTTCATCATTTCTTGCGATGAGTGTATTGCGCTTCGCGTGTTTTTCTGCCATTTATAGTAATTTATACAGATTTTCATGACTCAATTACGTTTTCATTTGAGATCTGAAAAGACCACCTTATCTCCCGAGTGGTTTATCCACGCGTTGGTATCTCGCGTTGCTATCACAGTCGTACGAGTAGGAGCGGAATTCGTGTCGCATTATCGGTAAAGCCTGCTTGCTGGCTGAAGGGATTTTTTCCCAGTAGTCTATTCTGTACGATTGTAGTCCTATGAAGTATCCGTCCTCAGAAAGGACATTTAATCTGTCGATTGAATAATTATTTGCCTATTCCGAGAATCGCTGACGCACGGGAATCAGTCAGGTGATGTGTTATTTCTTTTGAAAATTACCTTCGAGTGATCGCTTTCAGAGTACTACTCAATTGATTGCGTTGAGTTTCGAGACCGACATTATTTAATCAGAATGATCACTCTTCATGAGTCATACAGTTGTCAGTTTGATATCAGTCGCAAGGAAAATGCGTGCTAAGTAGTGCGCTTCCAGCTCTGTTATTCATGTCATGACTGATAATCGTTGAGTGTATTGCTTGTCAAGTGGATAAAATCATCGCGTATTTTATTGAACGATCTGTAGCAACCGATGGTCTGAGCGCAGCCATTTTTGGCCCGCATAATCGTGCGCGTGGGATTCGCGTATTCCTCGAGATGCTCGGGCGCATTTGAACTCGTCAGTGGACGTGTGTGTCGCTGCTATCGCATGTAGTCGCGAACGAGACTGTTGAAATGTTCTCGCGGCTGCTCCTGTTTCGTAGGCATATCGCACATGGTGACCTTGTCTCGCGAAACAACGAAAGCGAGTGATAAAGATCGGGCCGATCAATCGGCGCGGCGGATATGTGCCTGTGTGCTCTGGTATGAAGAAGTACGTGACGTCGTTTTTTCATCTCGTGAAGCATCGGAAGCGCGAGGAGGGGGAGCATACCGAAGGCGTGAGTGAAGGCAAGGGAGACGAAGGATCCGAATTGCTTGACGAGCCGGTAGTGTCATCAGAAGCGCGTCAGACGTCTAGACGGGACAACAGATTGCTGCGGTCTCTGCGAGCACTTAAAGGCAGTCGAGGTGAACGAATGTGGTTGATGAAGGCTGTGCAAAAATACACTCGTCCGTCTACAGATCGTGGCGGCGCTCGTCGCCGCGACGACGTCGTGCCGTCGCCCACACGCCCCGAGCCGTATTGCGCCGGCCGTCTTGGTGACGTACGTGTGGCCCCTGGGATAACACCCGTCGAGCCTACGACACGCTGCGAAGCGGAGGTTAACGCGATGCTGCATGCGCTGATACCCAAACGGAAGCGGTCTTTGCCGCGAACGACGGCAGTTACGGACCGCCGCACTTCTGTCCCGAAGGCGCCGAACGGCGCCCATGTCATTGAAGTGGGCTGCGCATGGTGTGGCTCTTCACGGGCAGACAAATCTGGTGGGCGCTGTGCACGGTGTGGCTTTAATGACGTTACTGCTTCCGACGAGGTCGAGCCGCCGGTGAAACCGTCGACGCCCAGCACCTCGAATGGCGAAAGTGGCGTTTCTCGGGCGCACGAGGCGAAACTACCTCTGGCCCGGAAAGTGTCTCGGCACACTTCGTTACGACAGGCGACGCCAAGCAGACCGGCGGTCCAGCAGCCCGCCACAGTTTCCAAGCGGGTTAGGGGTTGTGTTGCTATTCCAGATGTGAGTATCTTTCTACAGTCATCCGCGACATAAGGACTGCGATGGCTTGTCGGACTGTGGGACCTGCTGATATTTATGCGGGACTCCCGAACTGCGTATTCGATTTCACGCCTCGCGACCTTATTTTTAGCGACAGCTTGATCCTTCGAGATGAGGTTGGGCTCTCGGGCGGCACTAAAAGGCCGTGACGGGATCGAGTCGTTCGTAGAGGTCGCAAGATGACGACGAGGGAATATTGCGAACGCCTGACTGGACATTATTCAGGATCACAGGTCGGGATCTACCAGGGTATCCGAGTTGTGAGGTTTTAACCGTTTATGGACGAAATTCCGCGTAGGTGCGCCGCGATATGCGTTCATAGGTACGCGGAACCTGGGCGTTTCTACTCTTGAAACAGAATGCGGTCGGTTTGTTCGTGTCCGAAGTCGACGCGTGGCTAGCGACTGCTGCCGCGTGAATTCCGAAGAAACATGGTTTTCCTTTTGGTTCTTGGTTTACTCTGGTTTGCCTTTTATACTGTGCAGTATTTGACCGACGCAGACGTCCTCGAGTTTCTCACGCGTTTGACGTTCAAGCTCGCATGCTTGCGCAGAAAGTTTGTTCGTCAACTTCCAAGCGTCGGCAGGAAGTTCTGTCGAAGACTGTAAATAAGTTCTCATGCTGTTTGTTTGACGAGGAACTGATTCGAGAGGTGACTTTTGAAGTTTTGAATCATCAATTTGCTTTAGGACACAACTCCGGGCTTCGATTAACTGTGCCCAGATTTCGATTTACTGAAGAGAAACGAGGTGCTGTACGTAATTTTTAATTCGACTCACTTTCTCCTCCGATGAAGTACCGTAATTATCCGAGGAAAATTTTTCCAGATTTTCTGTCATATTCTACGAAATCATTTCATCGTCAAATGTTTCATGTACAGTATTCAGATGCATTAAAAAATATTTGTTTCTTTGATTAATCTGGCTAATGCGCCTAGTCATTAGCCGAATATTTCTGGACATTAGCTGAATATAGTACTCATCTGCAGTACCCCGTGTATTTCATTTAATTGCAAGGTGGGAGCGTTACTTCATTTCCTTGAGTTTGAGCGACAATCCGTTGCCAGCCGGCGTCAATATGTAACGAGGGACGAATTTTGGAAGCAAGACGTAGGCGGCTCGTGCCTCCACGCGAAATTCAATCTACGGAAGTGTATTCGTAGCCCTCGATATTGGGCTGCTGAATAATCGCAGTGCCGAAGAGTTAACATGGGAAACTGTTCGGAGTTTCATTCCTATATCCCTTGTCACGTCGCGTGGAAATTTAGGATTGATGTCAGTAGCGATGCTGACGTTTTGAAGGCCGTCACGAATATCGAATTTTCCACATGTTTCCGCATTTCCTTATCGAATGTTCCGGATTACGTAGGTTTTTTCATCGGTCAGAGATTTGAATCCAGAAAGCCTCCTGTTGAAATGTTCTCGCTAAACTGTTTCTTTTTTTTTTTTTTTTACTTCACGTGGTTTTGTGGGAAATAATCTCGTTTAGAATGTACTGACGATCGTTTTGGTGAAGTGAAAGTCCAGATTAACTGGGCTTGATTGCCTGGTGCGTTAACCCGGATTGCTGAATTTTGACGACAAATTACTTCATTTGATGAATAAAATTTATTCAATTGACGAATAACATCATTTTCTAGATGGGCATGACGTAACAGGGTATTACCGACATCCCCGCAAATCTCGGAGGGTATTATCATGGGTGTTGAGAACATGTGGGAATGAAGTGATGAGTGTAGTTCAACTCTTAACTTACTCGCCATTTCGTCCAAGAAATCTGAACAAGACAATTTACACCCAAGTCCCGCGCACTGGAGTTCTACTCTTGTTCATTTTTGATTAAGGCGCATTTTTTGAAAAATTCTTCTGTACGATCTTTTGGGAGTAAAGTCAATCTCATCCGTGACGGAGAGAAGTTTCCCGTCCCGTGCCGGCTGCAATATACAGTGCGAATATACAGTAGTTTCTGGCCGTTCAATTGTTCTAGATTTCTAGAGTACCGTATTTACGAAATTTGTCTTTAGTTTAAAAGAATTTATTTCTGCGATGTGATGAAAAGTGCTTCGTTGATCTCTAATTTACGAATATTATATAGCGACTGTCATTGTCACTCTGACGGTAATTCAGTCTATATTGACAGATTGCGTTGTTGGTGGGGGTGACGGGAGCGTTGCTGAACATTTTTGTCGCGCCTAAATCCGAGCATTCTTACCTGCCGCTTCTGGGGTACTCCTGAACGACTTCAGCCCATCTGCTTTGTCCCGTTTACGAAAGGTCAAATACATTTGTGTACAAGATCAAGCTGTCGAGATGTTGGCCTAAACAACGTCGTAGGTAGCGGGGGCAGGCTCAGCGTCTCACGAGATCTACTTTTCTGTTTCCCTCGTGTCTTAAGGAAGGTTTATCTATCTAGTCGGGGAACTCAATAGCGCGTGAAAAAGGGAAGCTCTTACATTTTTTGCGTCCAAGTACAAAAGCACTTTTTTCAGACCAGCGATTTCTCGATTCAAATATGTAGGGTAAAACGTCGAGAATCGTCAAGATCAAGTCGTCCAGGTTGCTGGGTCCGGACTGAGTTTTCCGCTGGCTTTGTCTCAAACATAATTAATACTGTTGTACACCAATCAGCACATAGGCGCGAAGATAATTGTGGAGAAGTCAGGAATAACGTGACATGCAGGTGCATCAACGTAAATTCGTTTTTCTCTAGGCGGGGAGAACGATCATGTGCAGGTGTGGAACTTGGCGAAGTACATATCACGAGTACTAAGGAGTATTCAACTGCTCTATATTAGCTGAAATTAGGAGTTACTCAAGGGTTGTGCAAGTCTGACGTCGAATACTGCATGACTGGCTCTCGCACCTCATTCCTATCTGATGCGGAAGGAATTTTCTCGACTGATAATCGAATCAGCCAAGATCATGGGCTTTAACCATTTTTCCACTTGTGCTTTTGAAGGTTGACGGCGATGGAGGTACGACCCGTGGGGGAAACGAGCGTAGCAGCGGAGCAAGCGAGCGCACAAGCTCGGGCATCGAGCGTGAACGCGTCGTTGGCGGCGTCTCGTCGTCGTCATCGACGCGAGTTTCATCGCGTCGCGGCGAGGAGCCCGTCGTCGGCAAGTACAAATTACTCAAGACGATAGGCAAAGGCAACTTTGCCAAGGTGAAGTTAGCGAAGCATGTTCCCACTGGAAAAGAGGTACTATAAGGAATTATTTTCTCTTTTTCGTCTCGCGTGATAAATGAATTTCCTGTTCCCGTAGGTTGCGATCAAAATTATCGACAAAACCCAGCTCAACCCCAACAGTTTACAGAAGGTAAAATATGCTGAAGATTCAGGAGTTTTTCATCGGTGTTGAGAGTTTTATTTCTTTCCAGCTGTTCCGGGAAGTGAGAATTATGAAAATTTTGGATCATCCAAATATCGGTGAGTAGACCGTCAAGAGCAGAATGTCATCGTCTCTTCGCCCGTTCATTGATGTTTCTAACGGAGGCCATAGTTTGATCCATTAATTAAATAAATTCCCTGCCTAATATGGATAAATTACGTTTTCGCGCAAGTCTCCCTACGAAGTGGATATAATGATAGGTTGAACGTCTTAAACTAATGCAAAATGAATACTGCATCACGATGTCTTCTTTTGATAGAAAGTTTGCTTTCAAGATCGAAAGCCAACAATTCTTCTCACCTCCGACGTTTAATCCCGTCTCTTGTACAGTATTGTACTCTGATTATTTTGAGAGGTACTGTACTACCGGCCACAGTCCTTGGATTTAAAGATTCTGGGTCGTGGACCATTCCGAGTACCGAACGAATAAAGTGTCCTCCGCATAATTTCTACTGGAAGACAGTGGTATTACTATTCGTCAAAATTCCCAGAAAATTATGACCTCGAGGCTCTCTCTGGAGTTCACAGCGTTCTTCGCTCTTCTTACAGTGAAACTCTTCCAAGTTATTGAAACGGAAAAGACATTATACTTGGTGATGGAATATGCGAGTGGCGGTGAGGTTTTTGATTACCTTGTGTTTCATGGGCGGATGAAAGAAAAGGAGGCGAGAGCCAAGTTCAGACAAGTAAGTCAAATTTTCATGCTTTTGATGAGCGGTGGTTGACCTATTTGTTTCCATTAAAGATTGTTTCAGCGGTGCAATACTGTCATCAAAAGAAGATCATTCATAGGGACCTAAAGGTATGAGCCTATTATTCTGTTCGAGTCGGCAATTTGTATTGATATTTGGAATGCTTTTCCAGGCGGAGAATCTTCTTTTAGACAGCGAGATGAATATTAAAATAGCAGATTTTGGATTCAGCAATGAGTTTACGCCCGGAAATAAGTTGGATACTTTCTGTGGAAGTCCCCCTTACGCGGCCCCAGAGCTTTTCCAAGGTAAACATCGTTTCTGTAGTGGTCCAGCGTGAAAGATTGACTAAAATTATTGGGTTTTCAGGCAAGAAGTACGATGGGCCAGAAGTCGACGTATGGAGCCTCGGTGTGATATTGTACACGCTAGTTAGTGGGAGCCTTCCGTTTGATGGTGCCAACTTGAAGGAACTGAGGGAGCGTGTTCTGCGGGGAAAGTACCGGATTCCGTTCTACATGTCAACTGATTGCGAGAATCTGCTCAAGAAGTTCCTCGTTCTCAATCCCTTGAAACGAGCATCCCTGGAGGTGAACCCGGACGTCATTAGTGATTGGAAGACCGTCGATAAATCGTGTTTCATACTTCCTTTGCAGACCATCATGAAAGACAGGTGGATGAACATTGGTTACGAAGAGGACGAGCTCCGGCCGTTCACGGAACCGGAGACTGATCTCGGCGATCCAAAGCGCATTGGTGAGTTGGATATATTGAATAAATATGCTGAGGGCACGCTTAATAATGAGGAAACAGACCATATGGCTGTTACAGAAATATTGACTGGAATGGGCTATTCGCGGCATGATGTCGAGGACAGCCTGCGGAACAGTAAATTCGACGACGTCTACGCCACCTACCTCCTCCTGGCGCGGCGGTCGTCCGATTTGGAGAGCAACGACTCCCGGTCTGGATCGTCGCTGTCTTTGCGAGCCCTAGCGTCCGGAAACCCGTCAGCCGGCTCGTCGGCGGCAGCCGTGGCCGCCGCAGCAGCGGTTACTGCATCTGCAACCGCCGGCACCGGCTCCGTTTCCGCCGGAGGTACATCTTCTCCTTCCCACTCCCATTCCCACTCTTCTCACCCGCATTCCCGAGTCCAGCGGTCCATATCCGCTACTCAGCCTAAGGCTCGCGACCGTCGGGCCTCAGCTGCCGGGGAGCATGTTCTTAGTACGTACTTCACTGTTTTATTCCTTCCCTTCACTGTACTCTTTCCGGGGTGGTACTCACAACGTATTGGCTCTGTGCGATTCCTCATTGGTTGCTCGTTAATTGAAATGTTTCTACAAGAGGCACACTACGGACCTTGCAGCCCACTTACGATGATTTACGGATCACTTGTTCGTAGAATAACATTTGCTTTGAATTCGGACGCAAGTCATTTAAGTTGTTCACTGAAACTTATATTTTCTGTGGAGGAAGCAGTCATCTGCTTATCTGGTTTCAATTTTGAAACCGATAAAATCGAATTTACGACCATTATGAGTGGATTTCGAAGAGAAAACTGTTGTAGTTGTTCGGTTCTTCGTGCTGTCTAACTTGAAAAGAATCACGGTCAGTCTGCTGGCTGTGGCGTACCTTCCGTTGGCATGGTTCCGGTGTAGGCATGGGTTTCTGACCCTGGCATCGGATTTCAATCCATTGCTTATTCTGTTGACTGTCTTCTTCGAGCCGATCGTGTACGTCTACGTACGTAACAAAGCATTGGAATTGTCCTTCTTGCACGATTCGTTGCCACTTGTTTGGATCGAATTGGCTGTGCTTCTTTAGTCTGTCTTGCCGCTACCGTTTTTTGCAGTAGTTTTTTTGTTGCCGTTTTTTCCGCGTTGTGGCTTAGTTGAAATAAGTGAAGGGAGTAAGAAGGACGTGAATGGGATCTTTTTGCAGTAGCACTAATTCGAAGCATTTCTTCACACCTCATTTTAGACTTATCACCCGTTTCGGATTATTTTTAACATCGATATATTGGGTATCTGAACGGACTAAAACTCGATCTTTTAGTTTCAAATAACCTACGGCTGGCTCAGTGTGGTGGCGATATTAACGAGCTGGACTGGGGAAGAACGAACGTGTCCATGCCATCTCTGAAATCCTTGATACATGTCGGCCATCTGATGCCCGACGCAATATTTTACCACTTCATCTTTCCCTTCTGCAAATTCCGGACACTTGAGTCGAGATTTTGTGTAGTACTAGAAAATTCACTGTTCAACGAAAAACAGGAACGACGGGGATGGCGTCAGGAGGTGCAGCATCCGTGAACGCGGAAGGCACGCGCGCGCTCAAGGAGAAAGAGCCAGGGCGAGTTAAGTCTGCTACCACAGGAAACACTCAATTGCCCATTGTCGACGGCGTGGGTAGTTTGCGTCTCTCGAACGCCCGGCCACCACTGAAGAATCAAACCACGATTCCACTCTCTCCAACAAGCCAGATAGGTACCTCGTCGCAAGTTTTTTCCTTTGTGAGACAAGAGAATTCGAATTATCGAAAAATACCTGACGCAATTCCAGTCGAGAAGGAAAACGCGCTTCTGTGTAGCTCGTTAGAAACGAAAGTGCTTGCGATGTTATAGCTAGCTTTGCTTGAAGTGCCAAACGGATCGCGAATTTTGCTGTATCGTTTAAATGTTGGCTTTCCGCCACTTCAGAATCCGTTTTACAAAATGCCTGTGGCGCATGTTTTCATCGTTGTCGAGCATGATATTTCAATGCTGATCGCAGATTAAGCCGTTTTCGCTAGGGTGAATTCAGCTCTTAAGGCGCACTGAATCCTGTATTGTACTTGCCGAGATTTTTTGTCCTTTTCGAGCGGTGTATAATTTTCGTTTTTCCCAGTTACTTGCAAGTGCCACAATTTTCTTTGAAAATTGGAACCTGCGGAGTGGTCGTGAGGTAATATTCTGTCCAAGAAAAGCATTCCGTTTAATCTTGAGGATTTTGGAGAATAAAAAAGGGAATTTAATGAAGAGGTTGTGTAACCTATTGGTCAGATATATGTAAGATTGCGAGTTCTGTTTTCGCAGGCAACGTTCCAGCTGGTGCGATGGTGAACACCGCTAGTCCGAAGGCAAGGATCCCGAAGTCCTCGACCATGACTGGAAACCGAACCATCGGACCGAGCACCCTCTTGTGCGGTCCACACGCTGCCAGGCGCTCAACGTTTGAACCGAAATCGTCGGGCCCGTCTTCACTGAATCCAGAAATAAAACCGACTCTTCTGGAGTCATCTTCGGAGACTCAGTAAGCTTTTATGTGATTCTCGCAGTAAGAATACTTGGTGATGGAAAAGCTTGCGTGTGCTGACTTGGCGAAGGCAAGAGTTGTTGCGTTATTCTGCTTTAAAAATCTTTCCACGCTGGCTGAAAAATGCTGCTTCGGGGCCGAGGGAAGGAGGTGGATCGGGATCCGGCAATGGGAGCGCGCCCGCCAGTGGTGGTGAACGAGAGAAGTCGGGTGGAACTGCTGGTTCAAGCGGGAGTCACTTGAGGCCCTCCAAGGGTCACGTCAAGTCAGCTTCCATATCCGCCGGTGGTGGACGAGCTGAAAGCGGTGCCACTACACCAGTGAACACTTCCGCGACCGCTGCCACCGCTTCCTCGTCTGCCGCCACTGTGCAAGCGCACGAATCCCTCCCAGCGGATACTGTCGCTAGGCCGAGGTAGTACAGTGTTTCCATTATCCACGTCTCCTTTTGGTTCCGAGTATCGCCCCCCTCCTCGGTTCATGATCTGATTATTGCATGTTCGAGTTTGCTGACTCCTTCGTATTTTTTCGAGCGTCTACGCATTGTAAGAGGAATTAACCTGTATGATCAGTACGTTCAAAGTTGTGCCCTGCAAAACGCGTGAAAGGAGCATTCCCGGTCTCGCCTATAAAATATTTGTTAGCTCTTCCGGCTCTCAATCGTGTCTTCCATCCATTTGAATGTAGTATTATGAAATGAGTGTTAATTTTGAGTGTCAACCTGTTCTCAACGAAGTTCCATGCTTAAAAAATGTTCACGAATGATTAAAGGTTAATAGAAGATAGAAGGGCACTTCATTTTCCGATTGTAATATTCTGTGTGCACGACGGTTGTTCCATTATGCGCATAATCACCTTTCTCGGGAGTACAGTATGGTTATCCCCGTGAATTGTGCAGTCTGCATCTGGTGCATATTTTTCTTCAAGTCCTTAAATTCTGACCCATTGGCTCCATTGTTTTCACATCCCAGGCCTCATGAAGGGAATTTTCAACGGTACAGTAGACGTTTGAAAGATGGAGCCAATCCAATGACGTCTTAAAATGAGAATTGTTGGCAAGGAAGGTAGCAATCGATGATGATGTAGGGGAGCCTTGAGAAGATCATCGGGACTGATGCACATCACATTGTGAATCCTAAGAGAGAGCTACGGATTTTCCCGAAAGCTTGTCCGGAAGGCTTGCTTTTACCATATGCGTCGAAGTGTGTAAAATTCATGCTACATTATTTGAAGTTGGGAAAATTGAAAAAAAAAAACGATTCCGGCGTATGTCCAAATATCTACTGTCTCAAGAGGCCAGATTTCCCTTTACTAAAAGCTATTCGACGATGTAAATCTCCGCGGAAATGGAACAACATGCGTAAGGTTTGCGAGTTTGAGTTGTTTGTACGAAGGGGAAATCTGCCAGTCGCACTTCAAAAAAAAATTTTCCGTTAACAAACTCGTCCCATTTCTTTTGAAGAGCTTTGAGTAAGCTTGTTCGTCGTTTCCCTGCATGATCCGTATTCCCGATGGATTCATCTCCGATTGCACGCTTGTCTGCGTTTCAGTTTCCTACGGAATAGTTGTGCTTTATTTTAACTTTTTATTGTCGTTCTGCATTATCTTCCGCCTTTAAAATAATTTTAATTTTTGCTTGAACGTCGCCCAGCTGCTTTCGCTTGGTAATATTTCCATCTTCTGGAGTGCATGTCGAATTTTCTTGTTTCCGTGGACTTTTTTGGACACACTTCGTTGGTGACGTAATGTATATTTAGTTATTACTTTGTTGTCATAGTTTGATTGATTGAGCGAGAGATGATCGTCTTGCTTCCCAACACAGCTCGGCCAGGACTGCAATATCGCCTGGTGGAAGTGCGAATATGGCATCACGCACAGCTTTTCCGAGAGGAGTTCCGAGCAGGAGCACGTTTCACTCCGGACAAACACGGGCTCGGGTCGGCGGGGGCTACGTGGGTAACGTCATCATGCAACCAGAAGGGCCGTTTTCGCAAGGAGGAAGCATGATCCATGGCTCTCGTGGAACGTCTTTCTTCTCTCGGCTATCCCGCTTCGCAAAACGGTATGTAGTGATGAACGTGGTGCCTCTTCGTCTGCAGTCGGAGGCTCTGATGCGTTCGCACTCGTTTTTGTCGGGCTCTTGGACTTACAAAACTTCTTGTCCCTTTTAGTAATGGACAAGATGTCATCAAGTCAGAGGAAGTCAGCAAGACCCGGTTAGTTCGTGATCATTGACAAAAATAGATGCGAACGCATCGTACTGGTATTCCCTTTTGAATTCATGGGCGGTATTTTGGAGTTGTTCCGTGGTCTCGGTATGCTTTATGGGGGTAGTGTGATCCCATTGTTACGCTTGTTGGTCATGGTGGTGGTTTAAAAGTTGTGACCCTTTTTTTGCACACGCACTCATCTTGCGCAATTTTCTTTTTGTTGGGTTTATATTCCAGGCCAATGGAAACCACGCCGAAGAAAATGTAAGTTCACCCATATCGCTCAAGGGATTGATTCACGCATTTTCCCTGCATCTTTGAAATATTATTTTTGAAGATTCTTCTCTCATTCCCGTGCTTTTTCTCCTCGAGTCCTTCCTAAAAAAAATTATACTTGGGTTGTCGTCGTAGTTAGCCTCATAATATCCGAGATAACAATAACTCATTGTTTTCTATTAATAACCGTCATTTCAGGAAGTTTTTGTCGCTAGAACTCAAAACGTGCCAGGTACTCAAGCGCGTTTTGTTTCCTCCACAGTACTGGCTACTTCAACGCTGGAACTCCGGTGTCGGTGAACAGCGAAGAGGGCGTTAAGCCTAGGTCGTTGAGGTTTACGTGGAGCATGAAAACAACCTCTTCCCGTGATCCGAATGAAATCATGGCTGAAATAAGAAAGGTGAGCGTGAAGTCGTCCCCGAAGCCGTGAGTTGCGTTTTCCTGATTTTCAAGTGATGCGGACGTTCCGAAATTAAAAATTCGCGAAAAAATTTCCTCGGCATAGTGGCAGCTTCGGCTGCTTTCATTTCCTAGATTTTACTCAACAATTTTATTTTGTACCCTGAGAATTTTCAGATTTGCGTTTTTTGGTTCAGTGCACTAGACAAATTCATCTTTCGAGCATCTGCTCTTGACAATAAACTTGCCCGAAGACCCGCGAAATGTCAACTAAAAACGAGTTTGGCATTGCAGGTGTTAGATGCGAACAATTGCGATTATGAGCAGAGGGAGAAGTTCTTGCTGCTTTGCGTGCACGGTGATCCCAACTCGGACTCTCTGGTGCAGTGGGAGATAGAGGTTTGCAAGTTGCCTCGGCTTTCGCTCAATGGAGTCCGCTTCAAACGAATTTCCGGCACATCAATTGGCTTCAAGAACATCGCTTCCAAGATCGCCAATGAACTGAAACTGTGACGTATGGCAGGCCACTTAGTTCCCGCAGAAGAAGCCGACATTGCCGGTGACTGACGTACCAGCAAACGGCTAAAGCTGGAAAAGCGGTTCAAGGTGGCTACTGCTTGATTGAAACGGATCCTAGACGGTTAGGAATGCATCGCAAACTTGCCGCTGCTCCAGGGTTGCGACGTCTTTCCCAGAACTGCTCTGTCCCTCGTGTTCTGCATGACAAGTGTCTCACCTTAGGTCCCCGGTTGTATCCCATGGTTCACAAATTTCGCGACTTTTGTTGAATAACCTCGACGGAAATTTTTTATGGACTCTCCAAACGTTCGTCTAAATTCGATTCATGAATTTTTCGCGAGATTTGCAGCGCGTGCTTGATATTGCTGAAAGGTGGGAGATTTCTGGCAAGATACGCAGTCGAGTGCGACTTGTCGCACATTCGACCAAACCGATACACTGCCAGCGCTGGTTTACAGTATCGTGCTCCGACATGTTCTGGATTCTCCGAGCAATCTCCTCCCGTTGTAAACGTTAATGAAGCTTTCAGAATTTTCCTGATCCTATTTTTTTCAACTGCCAATTCGTGAGTTTGGAAATCGGTCGATTTCGACGTTAGTTTGATTCTGAATTATCCGTCAAACGAAAATTCGTGATAATTCGAAGTTTGACCGCAGTCTGAATTTTAGTATGGGTAATCGTGAAAGTTTTCCTTGATGATCTCTGTGTTGACGGATGCACCCATTTTGTACGAACATAGTAATCTTCGAAAGCGAAGATTTTAAGAAGTTACAATCTTTTGTTCTTGAGGTTTTGTTAGATCGACTATCACCTTGCTCATGTGTTTACAATTTTGAAATCTTCGGATTTTATAGACAACTGAAGTAATCTGATTCGTGTGTGGAAGATCCTTTCGTCTCTGTTGCATCGTGAAATGAACGGATATCATCTAGTCTTTACAACTATTTCAAAGCACGTATCTGAGAAGCGCAGAAACTTGAACGTGTGGACAAATCATGAGTATTCACCAGCAGTTGGAATGAACATGAAGTAAGCGATGCTTTGACCAATGCAGGCTCACACCTTGCACGAGAGAGCAAGCGAGAATCGGAAGCACTGTCGAGAAACGGCGAGCGCCTTAGTTTTGATATTCTTTCCAAACGCTGCCTTCCGTTTGGATCGGAGAAGCGCTGTGCTCGCTTTAGTTCCACCAGATACGAAATCGTTGCGCTGATCCACCCCGGCGCTCAGTAGTAGCATGGAGCAAGAATCTCCAATGTTTCGAACTCCTTCCAACACAGCTCCTTGCTATTTTGACTTCGGGTGCAAATGCGACTGAATGGCTTTGTAGTCCTTGCGATATCGACAACGTCTTGAGTGCGTTCGAATCGCGGCATCGTTGAGTATTCGGCCTTAGCAGCTGCTTGAACAATATTCCAAGATGTGGATGACTTCGGTGCAGAAGTGCGGCGATGTTGACGTTCGTGAACACGGAAGTTTTTTGGGCAACGAGATGAGCAAAGTCGGAATTTGGGTGTCACGATTATGCGAAATGTCGGGACGTGCACTTTTTCTGAAGCAAATTTTTGTATCTGTGGGTTTGGTCTCGAAAGTGAACCCTGTTGATTATTTATTTGATGATTCAACCGAAATACTCACTCTCTCTTAGACACGCTATCTGTACGGTCGTAATCGGTGAGGCAATAGGCGATGCATTCGACATGTTAAACTGTGATCCTCTCGTTTCTGCTTTGGTCGTGGGGTTTAGTGTTTTTTTTTCGAAAGAATTGTTTTAGTTCACGAGGATACTGCGCCTGTGAGCGATGTCAACGCTTGGCCGTGGGAAGGGGTTGCGTTGCGGTGTGTAAAATGGTTCTCCCTTCAATTAGGTTGCCGATCACGCTAGTGGTGGTTGTGTATTATGCGGATCCTGAAAATTGAGATTTTTGGTGTTGCGTTCTGCGCCAGGGCGTGTCCCGTGATCGCTCCGGGATTTCGTAAGAAATGAATTGGTTCGCTCTTCAAGTTTCTTCTCACGCGAACTCCGTGCCTTATCACGAAAAAGTTAGTCCATTCGTCAACGCATCGGCACCCCATTCAGGCGGAAGCGCGGGATATTGAAGAAATGTTTTACCAAAGAGGCTTGTGGTAAACGATTAAGACTTGTTGAATGGGGACACGTGTGCTGCCTGCGTATCAAGGCTTCTGTGTTTTTTCTTTCGATGATTTCCCCGCGGTTGGTGACACGCATTTGAACGTTTTTCGTGGCGTGTGGTGTCGTGTTGGGAGCATGCCGTTGTTCTCGCGAGGTTTTTGTCAGCTTCCCGTTCGAATGCTTTCCCGCGCACCCGAGCAACCTATTTTGACTGCTTGGGAGAAAATCTCTTGAAGTTATGGGGATGTTGGAGTATGGCTTGATGCGGATTTTTTTTTTTTTTTTTTTTTTTGTTCGCTTCCTACTGGAACGTGAAAACTCGTGATTCGATAGGAAATTATTTGGCTGATACGCTTTCTCCCTGAACTATTGTACGCTGGCCGAGTTCCGTTCTTCTTCGTGAAATCCATTCCTTGCTGTGTGTATAGTGTAATAGACTATTAATTATTAAAACAAACTTGATAGTTATGTGTCCGAAGAATACTGTAAGAAAGAACCGTCACTGAAATAAAGTTTTATTGAGATCATTTCATTCTTGTTGGGGAAATTATTTCATGAGAATATTATTTCACGAGTTTTCCCTCGTGACATGTCTTGTAGCGCCACCCAAACGTTACGGTTTGAAAAATTTCTGGATCGTTCCACTTTCGAGCGTATTCTTTTATGAATCGGAAATACTTCCGCATATTCGTCTAAAATAATTGTCCGAGGCGTATAATTCAGCCGCGCAATGGAATGTAAGTAAATTATGTCGTTCTCATCGCCGTCAAATAAAATATGTCGAGTTCGGTGAAATAATGGCGACAGGTGTTCTTATCCACGAAGAAGTGTCGTAAGAGTTGCAATTGAATATGATGTAAGTCCGACTGCGGCAGTCACGTACGAAAATTCGCAATGCGCAGAGTTGATACCAGGACTTCGATTTTCAAAGCAGATATAAATCCGTCAGTAATTGATATTTCACTTATTACAAAGCTCAGCATAGAAGTAAATCTTACCAGAGAAGCCATTTTACAGTCACGTTCACTAGTTGCAGAGTATCAACTGGTAGATATGCAGAAACGATGCTCAATTGAAGTACTGGCGTTGCAAACGACCTGGAACTGGGACGAGACATTCTCACAGTGGCGAAGTCTGCAGTTTTCGTCCTGTGACGAATTTGGGTGTTGCAGCAGGACATGGGATTTTGATTTGACGTTTAAAAATCATCCATCACGGTTCTGTAGCATAGATGTAGTGAGCTGTGGCCAAAAGGCGTTGTGAGCTCCATCAGAAGCCTTGAATCTTTTGATGCAGCTTCTTGTTTAATTTGGAGAAATACCTCGGATTTTTCCCCAATGAAGGATGGAAACCCCCGCCGATATTACCGAGAAATGACACGCAGGGTCGGCTAATGCTGAGAGAAGCACTGTGGTACCTTGGCTAATACAAGTACTCTATTAACTTGTACATTTTCTTGGAAGACTTGCAATCCTCAAAAGAACTTGAATAATGTTTGGGTGCAGGAGAGCGAGCATTCGACTCAGTCCGTCGCTTGAACTTCTAAAAAGAACTGAAAGGAAATTTACATGCATCTTATCTTAATGAGTACAGTACAGTTATTTTTACAATGCTAAGAACACTATGATCTGCACTGTATTATTCATCAAGCAATGCTTTATTATGGCTAACGAATTTTTAGCCGAGGCAATAAGGAATTGCTCAAAACCTTTTCACCGCCACAACCCGAATGAGAATTTTTCATTCCTTATGTTTCAAATTTAGTCGCTATCCTTGTATATTCAAACCATTTTGGGATCAATATTGAGTCTTCATGCACATAAGCGTTCCTTTTTCTGGTCTTGCATTCAGCATGAAGAAAGCACTTGTATACTGTACAGTATTGCAAAGATCAGAACTTATTTTTGTTGAGGAAAAGTATTTATATGTAGGATATTCTCACTGCAGTTTTTACGATCTTGATGAGCATGTAAAAAGGTTTGCTTTAGGTAATTATGACCTGAAAGAAAGATGGCTCATGCGTAAGACATGGAAGTTGATTTGTTACTTGTTTAGTACAGGACTGAAATAACATTCATTCTGTGCAGTGTATACAGTATGAGCATAGTCGACTAGAATTGACTAGATTAATGTTACAGCGTTCCCCAACCCCTGCTGGTCTGCAGACCAGCGCTGGTCCTCAGAAATTTTTTGCTGGTCTGCGGGAAATTTTATCTGCATAATACATTTAAAAAAAGTAGTAATGCTGTCTGTTTTCTTCATCTGAAATTTCAAAGAGACAATGACAGTTGAAATTACTGTACTGCATCTGACAAAAAATAAAAGTTTGCTTTTCTCCTAGTCACACTCGAGACAAATTTTCACCCAGTTGAAATAAATTATTTCAAGTTTTCATTCTAAGAAAGCTTTCTTGAAGCCCACTTTTCTAATTTTGGAAGATATTCCACATCTTAGCTGCTTCATTGGTTAACTTTATTTTTGCAAAAAATAGAAACTTTTTAAATACCTGCCATAAATTCTTTTAAGCAAGAATTTTTTGAGTCTGCCGAAATTTTACAAAACTTTGCCAGTTTGCAGACATTTTTTGTTGTTTAAAATTTGGTGGTCCACAAATAATTTGTGTAAATTTGCCATTTTGCAGCCCCGAAAAGGTTGGGGAGCACTGCTGGACTAGAAAATTCTTTTCTTTGTTTCTGATCATTGTTACCTTGAGTATCTGATGTTGAACAAATATTTATTCAACAATTAGTTGAAGAATTTTAGTAAAAACATTGAGAAATCAAGTGGATCAACCATTAAATTTAGCTCCTGATTACTCAGTCAAGGGGATTTTGGAGGGTCTTGAATTAAATCAGTCATTTAAAGATCATTCAATGGGGTTCTTCTTGTAATGGATGGAATCTATGATTGCTGGAGACAATGTTTTATTCGGCAGCATTCCAGACCTCATATACAAATTAGCTGAGCATTCTAGAGTTGACATAGAAGCATCATTTCCTCTCACTGAACAGGCTCACTTTCAGCTGTTTTGTCTTCTTCATTTCAAGCAAGGGTGAGAAAATATTGGAGAATTGGTCAGTGAATATTAAAATTCTACATCACAAAAAGCCCGTCAATCTCCATCCATTCTCCATAAAAGGAATGCCCAAGACTGACAGAACTTGTGAATCTTTATTCGCATTAATTTCTTTGAAAAATGCCAGACAGCACGACAGCACTTGATCAGTGCTGCGACTGCTTCGTCCGTCCTCGAATTTTGTACTCCTGCGTCTTCCACACGTTAGTATCGACATTTTCGAAGAATCTTCGACTGACCTTAGCTCAGCAACATATATGCGCCAATGCTTCCTCTTGCACGCCAGTGGACCAAAGGCTGTAAATATCCACTCACATAACACGATATCGTGAAAGTGATGCGTCCTCACTATAGAGACGAGATCGATCCGATCGGAGAAGTCGCTCATTTGGAGCAAGATCAAGCGTTGCCTGGACTTGTCATGTGCACGGATCCGGCCTCACTCTGCCGAGAACAGTAGAGCACCAGGCATGAAAGATTCATGAAACGGAATCGAAATCGTTTTGCTCGGGTATAAGGAGCCACTGCTGATAACCCAGGCGTCGATTGCTGCTAAAATAATCCATTTTTGGCCCGGTGGGAAGGAAGGTAAATAAGTATATTTCCACGTCGGTTTGAAGTCTCGCAACGTCAACGGGGCGAAAAAAAGCGAATTTAATCGCATTCCGCATTCGTGAGAGTTGTGGCAAAGAACTGCGACCTGCCGCGGACCAGCGACAGTTAAATTCCCCGGCATCGCTGTCGATTCGTATAAAAAAAGAGAGACCCACGTTGAAGTGACGTTGCGAGAGTCGAGCAGATGCAGATTCGTCTTCGTCACCGGGATGGGTCAGTGATAATCGCATCTTTTTGTCGTACAAAGCGACATCGGAATCGCTGGGCTAAATGTGGAGTGTTTCCCTGCTCGTCGACAAGTTTCTTTTTTCCCATGGGACTCAGCCTGTGCGCCTGCAGACGAAAGTGCTGATTTTTTCGTCCGCTTTCGCAGCGAAGTTAAAACGGTGGCATTGTTCACTCCCATGTTCCGACTGTGTTGTTTGTGCGTCTATCGTCCGACGACAACCAGCGACGTTTTCGGCCCCCGCAGTGAACGTTTGCCTCAACGATGCTAATTTTCCCAGTGCCGACACGCGGATGCGTCGCAGTGTAGTGCGGCGCCACCAAGAGAAACTCTTCCGGTTTTGCGGTTGCTGGCCATAGCTGTGTTTGCCCCGCGGAATTAAAAGCGCCGACCCGTGTTGACACACCCGGGAGTTGAACTCTGCTAATTAACAACCGTAATCAGATTATGAAACCCACTTTTTTTTCGAGCTGTTGAAAACTAGCTGAATGTGTTTTGCCCCCGCTTGGCCCCCGACACCTCTCGGACTTCCTCTATGCTGGTTGCCCAAGACTCATTTTTTTGCGGAGCGATTCATTTCTTCGAGATTGCGAGGCTCGAAATAGTGCGTGGAAGAAATGAGGGCAAACTCTTGAGACAAATACCAGTGGTGTCGATAAGGAATCGTGGCCCCGAGGAGCGCTGGGATCATTTCCGCGAATGAGCGAAGATCTACACATCCGCCGTTCCCGTTGGCGTGACAGGAGACGCTGGCGGTAGCGAGTTTAATTATCTTTTTCCCAACCCGGGCTTGGGGGGTGTCGATGGATTCGTCTTCTCAGATCCGTACTTTTGATTGAGCTTATAATAGTGTGTGGTCGCCCGTGGCAAGGGCGGCTGTATACAGTATATACGCGTCTAACGTCTGACACTCGCCACTATGACACACGCGACAGATTTTCCTTACAGAATATGACTCTGCTTATTCCGTAGGTAATGTCCGACATTTTGAGCCAAAAATTCGCAGAAATGTTGCGTCATTGGGATGAAAAAAATTTTTCATCGGCAACTTTTGCTTGAACCGCTTCATGATCGGAAACTGTGAAATTTTTGGACTACGAATATACCAGCCAAGTCATGGCAATCTCGACATTTCGCACCTATTCTCTGAATACAATTTAAAAATACAGTACTGTACTGTATTACCAGATAATGTGTTCATATTGTATTTTCCGGGCAGGCATCCGGCGATTAGCTCATAGCAGAAATAAAATACGGACATTTCCTCAATCAACCTTGAATTAAGCGTAATAAATGCAGACAATGCTAAATCCCGCGAAAATGCTGCATACTAGTTAGAGATGATGAAGCATACTCGAACTGAATTGAAATCTGGGCAAAGATAATCGTGTCCAGCTGATTTGAGCCACACTAGTCGAAATGCGAACAGGATAACCTCGATTATCCGGAATGCGATCAACCCTGTCCCACCATCACCGAATCAATCACATAAAAACGAAGCGTATACAAGTTTAAATTAAACCATTGCATTCCTGAGACTAATGATTTTTAAATGGAAACTCTTTCAAAACTGGAAGGAACATGGCACCCATCAGTGAATAAAATGATACAGAATAAGAAAAAATATGGTGCATTCTGTACAATCTCATGAGAAAAAAACGGGCGGACGACTATGAATCACGAACATCACTTAGTAACTTTTTGCGAAGAAAAGTTTGAGAACACCTGGGACGTACGTTACTCTCAGAGGTAAAACTGAAATTTTCATAAATCATTTATACATTTTGAATTATCCGTGATGTAGAACTGTATTAGACCGAATTATATGATGGAGTTCTGTATAATGACTCTTCATTAGCCCGAAAATAATCAAAATTCTACTCCTTTCTATTTTACCACATGTTTTCCACCCGCTGGCTTCTTTACTCTTTTGTTTGCCTTCTACCTTTTCTTAAAATTTTACCTTGATACGCGTTGTCACAAAAATATCTATTATCGTTGGTTCTCGTGACGCCCTGTAAACAGGCTCTTCAAAATCATCCAGTAGCTTTGTGTATATTTTGGGATTTCTATCCGCTGCGGATTAGAAATCATTTTTCAGACTCACACGGGCTTCTATTGAATTGCAGAAGTACTTTACGATAAATTTTCCAACAGCGGCGAATTTAAATGCGAAAATTAATTGATCTGCATACACTGAAGGCAAGGAAGAAAACGTCCATAAACTTGAATATCACTCGTGACTCGTGAGTCGTGACATTGAATCTGAAAATTACAAAACGATAGAAGTGGATGTGTGAGAGGTATTTAATTCGTATTCCTGAAAGCTATTGAATGAGGGGTTGTTCATAAGTTGTTCCTACCTTGCGCTTCTCTTGTAGAAGATGGATAGATATGGGCTTAATTTCAGCACATTAATATTTTATCATTCTCTAGCACATTTACATGTTATTTTAAATCGTAACAGTTGCCTTTAAAGGCTGATAAATATTCGAGAAATCCAAGAAAACCAAAGATATGAATCCCGCGTCCCAAGAAGTGTTCTGATCTCGGAGAATTTTGCGTAGAGATGCTTAATGTAGATGCTGTCCAAAAGTCCTATGGTGAGTAAAAATTTATCCAAGGTCGGAGCGACAATTCGAGGAAATCCGTTACAAATAAGCGAAAGCCTTGCAGTACTTAAATTTTTGCTGAGGATCTCACAATGCTGGTTCGAGTATCCGCAGTTTATATGCTCAAAGAACTGTATTCAAATGCGCCCCTATACCAGAACTCTTGAATCAGCCCTCGTTTCTTAATTTCCTGTGAAGTGTTTCTCGTATTGAGAGGAACAATTATTTTAAAACATAAATACTGTAGGTAATATGTACTTGAAATCTCGCACGCAACGTTTTAATCATCGCTCACCTTTATTGAAATCCGTCTTCAAATTCTTGCGCGAGTTCACCTCATCCTCGATTCATCAAATACAATATTATCGATTTCGAAATACCGAATCCAGTAATTCTTTAATCTTGCGTGCTGCTTATGTTACGCAATCATCAATAATTAAAATTTTGAACCTTATATTTTAATGAGTGCGTTATTGCTAGCTAACATGAGATATTTCGCCGTCAGAAAATAATGAAGGTTCAATGGAAGCGAAGGTACGAATTTCATAGGAACTGAATCGCAAATCCAGTCACCTGAGAACACCCACGTATGGCGTGTTGGTATATTTTGTCGGCCGGAGGTTAATTATTTTATGTTCGAGAATGCAGTGCTCATCCGGTGTTATTGTGATCTGCAGCCATGGTAAATGATGAAATAACTGCTCTTTTAACGATGGATACTCGCGATAAACATACGAATTGAAAGAGGACTCCGTGGCTGAATCGGCGAATTTCGAGTAAGACATGACCTATTGAGGACAATGAAAGGAGTGAAGCGAAAATTCAACCGCGGTGGACGCAGGCCGTCTGTCGTTTTGCAGGTAAAAATGAAATAAAGTAGTAATTGAAATTATAAACATGTATTTTCGTTGGAACCTGGTTTCAATTTTCTATTCACATTCAACCCAACCTTTATCCGCAGCTTGGGCCTAAAAATACAGGCACAAGTTATCTCGGCTGGACTTGATGCGATTTTAAACATTGATCCACGATCGCTCATTACCATGTCTCGGTTGCGATCTTATATTAATGCATCATTCACTTATTTCATATACTGTATACGCATTCTGCAGTATATGGATCATTATAAACTAATTTCTTCGCTGGAAAAAATTCCATACCTCGCTGCGTTTTTGCAGAAGACACGGAATGTTTTACAGAAGCTCGTAACGCAGCTTGAATCCACTAAACTGACGTGGGTCATTCAAATTTTCGAACTCTTCAGATTTAAATGTTTGAAGTATTTATATTGATTTATAGACCATACTTGAAAACGGATGCACTGTGGGATGAAATGGAAATGTACGAACGCATACATTGTCGAAGTACATGGCGGATAAGGAAATCAATCAAATTTTAAAGTGTAGTACGTATCTCCTGAATGACTGGACGAGTAATGTAGAATTTAAGCTCATTCAATGGTCTTTCGAATTGTTCATGTGAAACCATTAGTAAAATAAGCAGCATGAAAAAAAATCACGGAAAGTTGCGTCTTTTCCCATAAAAAAGGCAATCTGAACTCGAACAAGACCTAGCACCGAATCCTCTTGTACCACCAAGGAAGTATCGTTTTCGCAATCCCGTCAAGAAAGTTAGACGAAAATATAATGATTCTCAGTACAGTAAATCTTGAAAATTTCCTCTGAAGTTGAGCATAACTGTGCCTGTGGTTGCTGGCGAGTCATTTAACGACGCTGTTCATCACGTGAACGGGTCAACCGCAATAATGATAAAGAACAAATATAAAATATCTCCGCGGTAAATTCATTTTCTTCAAATCCGATTGTTAGTCATGCCAATTCAACGGAAACGAACAAAATTGACCACCATGAGAAAGAGAATTGATGAAACTTCAATTTTGTTTTCGTTTCGCTACGCAATAACTCCAGTTGTTCTGGATACGACAGCTTAAAAATAGGTTTCATTTATTTTGGCGACTTTCAGTCGCAAGAATCACGACTTTCCGGTGGAGTTCCGTTTAAGTAAAAAATGAAAAAGGAATTGGACATTATTTAAAAGAGAATTGAAAAAACTTCAATGAGCCGCTTTTCCGTCGATGTAACGAAAAAATGTCACAGCCACGCAGTAGAGATTACAGTAGGGCTTAAAAATGCATCAAAATGTTTCTGATCCGCCCCGTATGTCAACAGCGTGTGTTCGATAATTCCCATCTCATATCACGATATATTATAGCTTTCCAATCTTGTTCGAGCCTTTTTTGAATTCATTTCTTTTTGAACCGCTTTCTAGAGCGTGAATTCTTTGGACGAGAATGCTCTAGATCCCGAACCCCTGAATTGCATAGAAGAGCTGGATGAACAAATGGAGGTCCAGGTGCATGGTCGACATTCTCTGTCGGTCGGAAAACTGCTGGTCACCGTGGTGGACTCAGTGTCCACTCGTCGGTTCTCTTCCGTGGACTGCGGACGAGACCCGAGGGCCGAGGCCCTCATGTGGCAGAGTGAGTCCCACTTTCCTCGTCTTCCCCAAATTCCTTCATTCTTTTCTGGCAAAGTACTGCGATAAAGGTATCCGCGAATACGCGTAGTTATGCCGCAATGCGTTACTGATCATGTAAGATTTCCCCCAAAGATTCCCACCCCTGGGAATATTCTCCCGCCCGCGTCCCGGAGCTTGCTGTTCGTTTGCAGGCATTGTTATCGGAAGCTTTCTCCGGAGACGAGTGTTTCATGCATCCCGAAGAGGCCATTCATCCTCAGTTTTGCTCGCCTCGTTTGCATCCTTTTTCAGCTCTTCGGGAAACGCGAGCAGCAAGAATCGAGCGTGTCAAGGCGTTTGAGAGGCAGGACTCATCACAAAAGACATCCGAAATCAAACAGTCTTTTGAATTCTTGCTTGCTACTTCGCCGCACGTTTTAGACGCAATTAAGCAGAAGCTCCTCGTCACCACATGTCCTTGTAAAGAGGTGAGACACTCAATCGGGATCTGATGCGAACCGTAATCGCTGAAACATACCGTGCGCTTTTACGCGACGGTAGGCCGCAGTTAATCCCGCGAATAGTTCCATGGAAATCCTCGCTTATTGTACCTTATATCTGAGATATTTCAATATAGAACTCAGTGACTAGAAAGAGCGGCATACATATTCGACGTAGTGAGAATGGGAAATATCGCCAGAAAACAGTAGCGAAAATTCTGATTTCTGGGAAAAGTAATTTATTTATTGCATACATTTTTCTGAAGTCCATATCACCTTCGTACAGTTCAAATTTACACAAATGTTTTTCAGAGCAGATACAACGACTGCTTTATCCACCTGAAAGCCTCCTCTCCCCCCTACAAACTTTAAAATAACCTGTGGTGTATTGTACTGTATAGTCTTTTCCCTGAAATGGCTTTCAAAAATCACGTTGCGGCTTTTGACTACATATGAATAGCATACTTGAGGACAGTTCTAGTGCGGGAGTTCTCAACCTTCTTGACTTATAAAGCCATTTTTGATATCAATGTTTATGACGGAGCCCGTTTACTACTTGACGTACTGTATTTCCATTCGTGCAGAAAAGTCAATTAATTCTGCCGTAAAAATCCGTCATTACGCCTCTTATAGCCGCCACCCTTGGTAACCTCGGCTTTATTTTGAAAAATAAATCTTCTGTATTGATAGTAGCTTTGGAAACCCCGATAAAATCCATCCACCGTCTGCCAAAATTATTGAGAACTCAAATATGCTTCAGCAAATTAATCCTGCCTTTGATAGCCCCCGCCAACAATATTCAACTTTCTGCGAGAGGTCTCCAATTGAAGAACACAAAGCCGAAGATTATATAATTTACTTCTTGAGAACATTAGCTGAATAGAATTTACGCATTCCAGGTAATTTGATTGTTTTCTAGAAGGATATGAATTTGATTTTCTATTGGACTCAATTCCATATCATTTTAGTTTTTTTTTTTAAACCACCTGCCCTCTTTGAACCGCTAACCCTATTAAACCGCCACAAGCCTCACAAACAAATGGTGGCAGCTTTTCAAGGCTCGACAGTAATTCATTTATTTGGCTTTCTGCTTCAGTCTCCTCTTTTCTTTTATTTTCTTGGAGTATCTCTAGGCTTCTAGAGCTCCTTAAAACTTGAGGAGGAGCCTTAAAGGGCTCCGCGGAGCACCAGTTGAGAACCTTTGCTCTCCTGATACATACACCTAGTCGACTAAGTCGATGGGATCGATAGAGATGGCGGTTCGTCGAACGCCGGGTTTCTCTTCGATTCTAATATTTGTCCCAACTCGTGCAATTTTTTTCAGCAAATGGAAAAGCGGTTGCGAGACATGGAAGAAGAACCGACGGACTTGTATCCTATGAACATTCCGGAGACTATGGACCCGGTTTTTCTATGTGCCCTGACGAATATGGAGGAGGTCCCTCATAACCTTTCGTAAGTCCGCTTCAATATACGCTGCCCTTTGCATGCGCGGCGATTAATTTTGTCCGTCGGTCCCTCGTAGACAAACAACAACGGACCGCACCAAGCCACCGGATTTGCTGCAAATGATTCGGAATGGAAGCCTTCTGCTTTCAGACAATGCCCAGCCCGTAAGCAGTAAAGGATTCTTTAAAAAGAACTTCATCTTAAAAGCATGGAAACCGAAGTACAAATCTGGAGTTCCTGAAAAAAACTGGGATGATGATAGTGTTGACCTCCGGCTGGAGACTCCTTCACCGTCGATTCGCATTCGTGCGAAAAGCGTGCCAAATATCCTGAGCCAATCAGACTCTTCCGAAATCGCGACGCGTCTTTAGCGTACCTCGAGTGTAAGTTCAAGACTTGGAGCTCGTGCTTTTATAATCGAACTCTCAATCAAAAGATTCCAAAAGTCAGGTATATCGAAGATGTTGTCAGAGTGGAAAAGTCTAAAAAGGTGTGGTCTAATCGAATACAAGTGTCAACTGAGTCTCTTACTCTCTATACTAAATTATTCTCTTATTATTCTTACGCACTCCTTGTACGAGCAAGTAGCAGCATTTTTTTTTTCAAGAGGGGCATTATGCTCAAGGTTTGTTTTTGGATGTTTTTCGAATCGCGTGCCACACATTTTTGTATAAAGTAAATGAAACTTCGATTATTCAAGCTTTCGATTAAGTCTGCACTCAATAAACCGTGTCCGATTTGTCAAAGTACCGTATTTTGAGAGAAAGCTGTGCAATTTTGATGTAGGTCATAAATTTATGTCTGATTCGATCCATTATCGAGGCCAGCACACCAAGATTACGGAAAGTGCCAGTACAGTAATATTATTTTGACTATTTTTTCATTAATGAGGGGTTATTGGTTCACCGGGAAATTTGATTATCTGATGAAAGGTCTTTAGATGAGATAAACGAAATTATAACATTTATTTGTCTCATATTCAATCAACTTCCAGTACTCGGTAAAAAAAAAAACTTTAATCGATCCATCTGCTTCTTAAATATTACACGAAACTTGAATTGGACAAATAATTCAGGGAAATTCGAAAAATGCCCCAAAACAAAGAAGAAAATCGTGAGGGGTATAAAAGGAGATAAATAAAATGGCAGCCATGATTCAATAACGAGAATGAAGGGACTCTTTGCTGAAAGAAAACAATTCATAGATTTGGGATGTGTTTTTGGTACGAATGAAGTTTCAACCTTCTTGCATGTGTGTCTTGTAAATGATTATTATAAATTTATGATTTCCTTGCGAGTCCAATTGCGCAAAAATTATAAAACCAAAGTTTTATATTGTTATCCTATGCTGTCAGAACTATTCTTAAATCTATAGTCAATCGCGTTGACGTCTCTTCGCAATCAAACTTCAAACTTAAGTCAGTATCCGACTAGGATGATTTTGTCGAGAAGCTTTAACTCTGTATACTGGGTTTCGGAGTGAGAAGACTTCTCGGTTACCAAAAAGTGTTAAGATATATTTCGTCCAGCAACAACTTCCACAAGATCTC
>CAJPEX010000114.1:0-181225 GCA_905338405.1 Notodromas monacha | reverse complement strand
GGGCTGGATTAAAAATCGGCGAAGCAATCCAAGATCTTGACACATGGCTACTGCAGCCAGCACCATTTGGTCCGCGTCAAGGCTGAAGTCATCGAAGTCCACAGCGTTTAGGTTCCATTCTTCGATACTTGGCAGTTCCATGGACTTCGAAAAATATAGCAACAATAATCCGAGGAACACACAACAGACATAAATTACAATTAAGTGAAGAAGAAAATCCGTCGAAGTTCACAAACCGGGAAAATGCGCACAATATGAGCAAATAAGAAATACAGTTTACTAGATACAGTATTTCAATTCGAACATTCAACAAACTTGTTAATATTTTTACAAAACATTTAGGCAAATGTTGGTTCTTCCAATTCAGTAGCTCAAGGCACTCCATTGCATGTACCATCACATAGGTGTCGCTCAAACTCTGCGAGGTTCAAGTTAAGTTGGTTTATGCAGTTGAACCTCAATAATTCCACCTCCTCTAAATCAAATACATCCCCTATGTCAAATTTGTTTGAAGTCCCAGTCTGAATTCTCCGGGAGAAAATGTATGAAAAGCCCCCTTGACTCAAAGACTTTCCCTCTCAAACATCCATAACTGAAATTTTCTGGAGGCATTTTGGAGATCATTTTATTGACTGTCCTTTCTCTTTTCGTTATTTTTAACTTGTTTCGAATAAAAACTTCCTTCACTTTCTGATTAACCGTTAACTTGGGAACGGATGTTTAAATCGTTAGACAGTAAAGTACATCTTTCGTTAAAGTCGCATATAAAATCCCTGATTAGAATTTTAAATAACTCTTGCTTTTTCCCGAAAAAAAGCTTGTTTCCCTCATTAAAATCTTTTTTTTTTGGTCCCATGCATGTCGATTCAAAAAAGTTTTGACCGTACTGTACTAGTTACGTTCCATTTGAAGAGGTCAGACTATAGGTTATTTTAACTTTGGTTAGTTCATTTTCAGTCAGGTTCGCGCTTGAGGGGTTCAACATTTTACATTTGAGAAATAGAAAACAATTAACGCTCACAAAATCCATTCAATGGATTGATCACGAAGAACAGCCAATTCTTTTATTAAATTTCAGGCATTTGCATTTCCACTCACCAGAAAGCGTTCCACTTCTCGCGGAGAAGATGTCGCATGGTACGCCAGAGCCTTGAAAAAGAAGCACATCAAGATTTTTCAAAATCGACATCCGTCATTTTAATTCAGAGCTTTTCAACCCGCAAAGGATCAGGTAAGCAATTCGTACGACAGAACCCAACTTTTTCGATACAGTAGTGGTACATTGGTACTATGAGTGAAAGGTGATGAAAGAGATGAGAAAGAAATGAACAATAACGGGGATTAGATAGAAAACGAAGACTTGAAGGGACAACGATGAAACCACAGCAAAACATTCTGGGCAATAGACTCGAACGAACGACTCGGAAACTTCTGTGCGACGTAAATGAGTGTGTCGTAGGATACATTGTTTAGGAAGAATTAAGGATTACAGAGAAAACGAAGACTTGAAGGAACAACCACAAAATCAGATGAAAAAATTGTTCGCAATGGACTCTCTATTAAAAAACTCGGAAACTTCAGTGAGATGTATAAAATGCACGTCTCCTGAGAAAATTTTAGAAAGACTCAGGAATTAAAAAATAATAATTTCTCGAAACAAAAAAAAGTTGAGAAGGCCCTGGCTAGTTTCATTCAAGCTTTCTCGCTTCTCACTTCAAAAGCCACGGTCTGTCGGGCCACAGCACGGCTGACTTGCAGGTACATGGTCGCATTGTTGAGCCCCAGGCCGCTGAAGATGCAGAAAGCCTCGACGAAAAATCCAACGGGGAAGACGACGACGAAGATGAAGAAGCAAGCAGCAGGAAAAAGCAAAGGAACAAGACCACCCCGTACGCTCTCATTACGCACAACTTCGCCTTTCTTTCATCTCGGCCGACAAACTTTTTCAACAAAACTATAATTCGGGCGCAAACACGGGCCTTTGACCTTACTTCGAACCACCGCTCGTCCTGCTCATCGAAGCATTCCTCCGCGTTCTTGTTACAAATTACAGCCACACCTAAACGAGACACACAAATTAAAAAAACACACACACACACACACACACAAAAACGAATCAATGAGGGATAGCTGATTTCCGTTAAATCGGTTAGAATCTTGAGATTCCTCAGCGTTATGATAATTTTCAATCATTCGCTCTTTCCTTAAGATTACCTTTTCTCGGACACTAGAAAGCAAAAAAATGAAAAATATCACCCGGAGAAAAACCTGTTTTTCTGGTCTATTCAAATGTGACCTCAGATAAGTCATACGTCTCTGCAGGATGTTCTGACACATGAGAAGACTTCAAGAAAGATCGAGTACAGAATCGATAAAAGTACTACATCATGTCAAGTTATGGGCACTATACGTATTTTCTTTACTTGCCACAGAAATCAGACAAACCTCTTAGAAGGAGATTCGAGAAGTGCGAGAGATGGTTTATAACTTTTCAAACTCCGGCATTTATCACAGTCGAACATCTTTAAGGTACGAACGAAAAATTTCGGGCGATTGAAACAGCTATTTTTTTTATTGAAATACAGTACATACTGTATGAAGAATTGAAGGAAAATAAAGTTCGTGCTTTATTCGAAGAAACGGAATTGAACTGAAGAAGAAATGAGTTGTCAGGATGCTGAACTTGGAGGCTAGGGTTTATTTACCCAATCAGTCCTTCACTTCCTTTCAAAACACATCAGTTACATTTTTTCAGAAAATTCTTGCCCCGAATGTTTGAGAAGGAAGGCCTTTAAGTTAGGGGTTATTCATACATTGTTTCTCAGGGAGTTCATACTTGGGACTCGAAACAAATTTGACATAGGGAGGTATTTTACTTGGGGAGGTTCGATTCATCAAGGCTCAACTAAATTTTCAAATTTTCTTCGGCCTCGGCACTTGTCGTACAACAGATGATAATTTATTTTCATCGATTAATCGCAAAATCAAGTCAAAGTTGGATCTCGCCGCTTCAGCTTGAAAAAGAAAGGAACTTGACGCGTGTCCAAAATTAAGGTCGTGCAAAAATACTGCGAGCAAACCAGTGCATGAGACGTTGATGCGACAGAAAACAATTTTTTCCAGAAACGAAAAATTAAATGCCGATTAGGCGGAAAACTTATGAACCATCCCCATCACACGTAATGAACACCTAACTACTACTACTACTCGCCAATGACTTCCACTCTCGCATTCCTGATGGGCATCGCCATGAGGCCCCACACACTTGCTGGCAACGGAGTCGTGATTGACACTGATTCAATCGACGACTGGTTGGAGCCATTCGGAACCAAATTAGGCGCCCGTGCCGACCGACCAACGCTCGTCTCACCAGCAAGAAACAGCATATCTGCAAAAAAACAAAAGATGCATTCGTTGAACACGAACCGCTGCCGATATTATGCGACCTCCTCGCTTCCGAAACAGATGGACCGAAGAATTTTATGCGACAAGTTTCGTCATCCCTCAGGGCAGGTCTTTCCTTCTACTTTTTCTCGCGACAGGGAAACCTCCGACTACGACTAATCGCGATTAGCTGCATTTTATTGCGAATTCCTCGCAGGACTTCAACGCAAATGCCGCATTTACTCGAGTATCGATCGCACTTTTTTCTCAATATTCAGACGAAAAAGGGCGTGGCGGGTATAATTTTTTTAATCATAAAAGTTTAAGCGTTCATCAAACCGTTTTTGATTCGGAAATTCTCGACGAATTTAAAGCAGAAAAACTTATTGCATTGAAAATTACATGAAATCATGATCAATTCATTCTGAATTCAAATTTGGTTGTTCATACTCTTAAAATATTGAAATTTTAGGGTCAGTAAGAATCGGTTGCATGTATTACTCGAAGGATACAAGTTTATACAAAATGTTGACCGAAAAACTGTGGTGCGCGTGGTACTCGAGTAAATACGGGTACTTATGCATATTGCCACAAGGTCACTGGATACGAGCACAGAACTAAAGACACATCACAAAGAGAACAAACAAAAACCCCAGTCTTCTCCACTATAATGACAAACCAGACACGAACAGGTTCCGACCAACTGACTCGGAATGTCTTTTGATCAGTCGCTCACGGGAAGGTACAGTAATCACAACGCGGAATGAGCAAAACGGGGCATACGAGAGTTGTCCCAGTTGGACACGACCTCGGATATTTTTAAGAGTAGGTGTACTTGTTGAGAAAATATCATGACATAGCCGATGATGTTCTACTGGGATTTTTTTTCGGATTTTTAAAAAAGTTTTTAAATTAACTGCATGATGATATGGGAAAACCTTTCCAGTTACAGCCAGAGTTCTCCACCCATGCATTGTCGCAAAAATAAATGGCAGCATTAAATTTGTCATGCGGAATCTGAGAACCCTATTTCTCAGTTGAATCTTCACCTCAGTGAAAATCTTGAAAGACCTTGGTTTTCACATTTCTCTCTGGACCTTCAAGGCTGTATTTTATTACCAAAATCCTGTTGCTGCTTTTCATCCTTGGAGGACTGTTTTCCTGTTTCCCAAATCAGCAAAAACATTCATTCCCTTTCAAACTCTTGTGTGCATTTGTACATGGTTGCTGAAATTTTGTCAGGTTAGCTGAAAAAATTGCATTCTGTTGGTGTGGTAACTAATATCTAAAATTCAGAAAAATTAATGGGTACAAAAAGAAAATATCTCAAATTTTTTTCAATATGGCCTGAACAATTTTTAAAACCCCATGACATGTATGGACACTCTTGCCTGTCACTGGAAATGTTTCACTCATAATCATGCAGTAACTTGATAGCCTTTTCTCAAAATCTGAAAATAATTCCAGAACTTCAGAATCCCAGATTTTTAGAATAGTGTTCCCAACCAGTGGTCAACGGACCAGCGCAGGTCTGCAGACGTTTTTTCCTGGCCTACGGGAAGTTTTCATCAGCATAATCAATTTATCAAAAGTAGCAATGCAGTCTGTTTTCTAATTATCTGAAATTTCAGAAAGACAATGGCAGTTGAAATCCTCTAAAGAAAAATAAACGTTTGCTTCACTCTGAATAACACATCAGACAAATTTTCACCTGCTGAAATATATCATTTTAATTCTTCATCCTGAGAAACCATTCTTGCAACTCGCCTTTCCAATGTTTTGAAGCCATTCGACGCAACTGTAGCTGCTTCATTGGTTCTTAACTTATTTTTTGCAATGATCAAACGCATTTTAAATAGCTGCCATAAAGTCTTTCAAGCAAAACTTGTTCGAGCCTGCATAAAATTCATTAAACTTTGCCGGTCCGCAGATTTTATTTTTTATTTTTCAATTTGCTGGTCCGCAAAACATTCTATGGAAGTCTGCTGGTCCGCGAAATCAAAAAGGTTGGTTAACGCGTCTTTGAAATAGCCTGTGCAGCGTCACGATTTTTCTTCTCACAATCACACCTATTTTAAAAATATATCAGAGGTCGCGTCCAACTGGGACAACTCCTCGTATGTCCAAGTCAATTTCCATTGCCGGATTCGCGTGGCGGCGCTGGTCAAAGATGACTCACCGCCGACACTGGACGCCACCGAGACATTCTTCTTCATGTCCGCAGCAGCAGCAGCAGCCGCCACAACGCAGGATTCGTCAGCAGGAATGTTGATTGGCGGACTGGCGCCGGGATCTTCGCTGGGTTCGCTACTCGCACCATCGCTGCCGCCACTGCTCACTTGACACCCGGCCCGACGCCGAACATTCAACGCCTGTCCCGACACAGCCACTTGTTCTGCAAATCGTCGCAACTCTTCTGCATTAGCACCGCCGCCGCCGACGTCGGTTGAACCCGCGATCTTGTCCAAAACTTGGTCCTGATGACAGGAGACAGACTTGCCAGTGCGTCCAGGGGATACGGAGTGGAACACTTTCGAGAACTCCACAGCGTTTGCCTGAAATTTTCAGATGGCACATTAGAACAGTGTTTGACAACCCGTGGTCCGCGAACCGGCGCCGGTCCGCAAAAGTTTTTTTTTTTTTTTTGCCGGTCCGCGGAAAGTTTTCCACAGAAAAATACATTTATCAAATTTGGCAATGAAGTCTGTTACCTATATCTGAAATTTTGGAAAGACAATGGCAGTTGAAATCATCTGATAAAAAAAATTAAAGTTGACTTTTCTCTTAGTACTTTCAACAAATTTCAGCATTTCATGCTGCGAACCTTTCTTCAAGCCCACTTTCCTAATTTTTCGAAGACTATAGCTGCTTCATTAGTTCTTAATTTTCGCTACAAAAAAAAAGCAGAAACTTTTTGAATACCTGCCATGGAGTCTTTCAAGCAAAACTTTTTCTAGTCTGCAAAACTTTCATGAAACTTTGCCAGTCCGCAGAAAGTTTTAGGGGAATTTGCCGGTCCGCAAGAAAAGTTAAGGAAATTTACCGATCCGTGGGCCCAAAAAGGTTGGGGAAGATTGCATTAGAAGACCGAATTTTAAACGAGCCAGTCTCAAAAAACGGCAAAACAGAAAATAAGTAGATGATTATTCTCAAGGTTCGTCAGAAACTTCAATTCCCATTGACTTGAGATACACATACCGAGAAAGAGTTTAACCAAATTTAATCAAGTGCAAGTAATGCAAGTGGACTCTCTATATAACGAAATTCAACGGAGTAGAAAAACTTCGTTAAAGAGAACGCCTTTAACATAAGGAGAGAACCTTATGATACCACCAAAAAAAAGTCGTTATAAAGTACAGAGAAAATATTTGTGGAGAAAGTGCACATTCCCTAGAAAATTCTCATACCAATGTTCCTATCGCCGATAATCCGGGATCAAAAGCAGGGAATCGAACGTGTAGAACAAAGGTTCCATTAACGGAACAGTAATTTCGTTTACCCCGCGGATATTCAAAATCAAAAATATACAATAAAAACATTTGTAATCTTTTTCAACAAAATGCAAAAAATCATACGAGAACGGAAATTTGAAATTTGAATTGAAACGGAAATTTGAATTGCTCAAAAAGTTTCGCAAAATAGGGAAATTTTCAAGCTTTTAAAGTGAATTCGAGGATCACCTTCAAAAGACAACCGTCTCCTGGTCTCGGCAGTACATTCATACAGAGAATGTTATAAACATTTCGTTGTATCAAACTAATTCCCGCCATAATCTCAGTGTAACGAATTTTCATCTTGATGATGTGTGCATGGGCAATAGACATTTTTACTCATCAGCGTAACATGGGATAACCCAACTCGTACACAATTGAAAAACCTTCGAAACAAATAAGGGGTTTAAAATAAAGCCAATCTTTTTCGAAGAAAAAATTTAACGCAACGGGAAGCATGACGTTCTGATCAGAATTTTTTTTAGCTTTATTTTTAGAATTTAGAAATGGCTACCGTTTCGAAAGAAAAATATATTCTGGAGGACACTGTTCCATCTCAGTCAACATAAGTTCCAAATGAATAAATACTCTTCTTAAGCTTTTATTTTCAATTTATTTCGGCTTACACAGTAATTCAGAAAAATCAGCCTTTTACGGAAAATTCGTGAAAGGGAAGGCTTGAAATAAGGTGACTGTATTCTACAATTTGAATTTTCTCCATCATTTCATCAAAAGCAGTTGCAAATTTGCGGAATTCTTCACGTATCCGTTCTGAAATTTTTTTTGAAAGCATCGATCACCTGTTTCCCAACAGAATTGCAGTCTTACGCGCTCCAAGAACCATGCTTATTTTCATAACGAATTTTTCCACTAGATTCCCTGGAATTTTTTCGCAAAAAGCTTTTGCTGTACTGTGACTGTGACACGACCGAAACGTTGCTGCCCTTTATACAGTAATACCAAACTTGAAAAATCTGTCTTGACTCTCCCCCAAAAACAAATAAGGAAAATGAAGTAAAAAAAATAAAGAGAAGCCCGTCACATGTTGCGCACCTGTGGCTCAATATTCCCAGCCTCGTCCAGCAGAAAAACGGCGGCCCTGGTGCAATTCATCAGCCGATGCGCCCTTCGCATCATCCGCGCCGCCAACTTGTCCACGCTCGTTTGCACCTCGAACACATCGTGCACTACTTCCAACAGCTCCTGTTGACGAACAAAAAAAAAGAAAAAAGCCCCAAAGGGACACAAAAACTTTTTTATATAGCTTCCACTCGGATGTATAAAAGGCGGAGAAGCAGAATAGTTGTTGAGGCGGATGGGAAGTAAGTGAGTAACTGCGTCAGCGAGACAAGACCCCGAGATGTCAGTCTCGAGTCAACCCCCTCGAGGCAAAGATCACACGGGGGGAAGAAGAAGACACAAAACTTTTTTTTCCTTTATCAGAAGGGGGTCGTATCCATCTTCTTTTTTTCCATGGGGCTTCAATTCAAATATAAAAGGATTTTTCAGAAAGTTTCAACACATTTTTGTCCAAACAAATATTAAAACAATTAAAGGGTCTGTGGTGATCAATCACTGTTGTACCTTATTGTTATAGTTAAGACATTGAGTTGGAGGTTCAAATTGTTTTCGGCAACTTCCAAAGGAAACGCAAAAGTTACTCCATGAGAGTATATCAAGTATGTTTTATTTTATCTTTCACACACTAGATAAAATACGATTGTTGCAGAGCAAAGCAATGTCAAAAAGGTGTCTGGTCCGAGTCAGGTGTGGTAAACTTGACTCAACATCAAATGCACCTGTATACATAGCCTTGGTTGGCCAAGGTCAAGAAATGCACATAGAAACTGATTTGGATTGAGGGCATCACACTTCGTTTCTTTAAAAGGAAAGAAGCGTGAGTGCAGTTGGGAAAGTATTCTGTTGACAATGGGATTGTGAAATATAATTGCTAGCGCACCAGGCACAGCCAAGCATAGCAGAAATACATTAGCCTAAGAGGGTTACACCGAGAGTGTTGTACGTGGTAGTTGTTGATATGACTACAACATTCATCCACACACACACTCTCATTAGATGCAGATAAAAAACTGGCTTATCCTTACTTTTCCTTACTTTTCTTCATCCACAACAGACAACAAAAACTGTTTTTCATTTCAGCCAGTTATTAGCATCTAGAAGACCTTGAAAAATCCACACACGCCCCTTCTTTGGCAAGGATCATTCAATCAGACTGATATCCTCCATTAAATCGTCAACTTGAACTGAAGCAATTTTAAAACATCCCATTCATAAGAAAAAGAAGACCATTTCTTCAACAATCGACACACAAAAATCATACAAGGGGTCTGACAAAAGTTCTCGCAATACAAATTTAAATGGCATATTATTAAGCTGAAAACAATTATTATTCAGAAAATTCTCTTCGGCACAGGAAAAAAAATGCAGCCCTCTTTGACATTTTTTAATGTTGCAAAAGACACCCTAGCTGCTTTCTGTTCTTCACGCAAAAAGATTAGGCGCCATTTTTGCAGATTTTCTTGATGCAGCCAAGGTTCTCTTTTAGAATTCGTGAAATTCACATCGCATTAATTCCAAGGGTTGCCTCCTGGTCTTCCAAAGATATTCCATCATTTCCATCAACAGTCGCCACATTCCTCGCCCCAAGTGGCGGCTGTGAAGGCGGCTTTTAGTGAAAATTGCGGAATTGATAATCGGTTAATTGCAGCAACCCTTGGAATTAATACCACGTCCATTTCAAGAATTTTGAAGGTAAGTAACAGAAAGCTACCAGGGTGACTTTTTCAAACAATTTCTTGCAAATGTGTCAAAAAGGCAGATTCATTTTCTTGTGCCAAGACTTTTTTTTAATTTTGTTAAACTATAATTGTTTTTCATTGTCGCAAAATTTTCTGAGTTGCTCCTAAACAAATAAGCATAGAAAATTTAGTCCCTTGTTTTGAACAAACACAAAGCAATTTTTCACGTCAGCTTCCCAAGAAGATTTAATCCTCAAAGAGAATAACGCGAAAAGCAATTTTAAAGGACTGAGCCATACAAGGAGACAAGTTTTGTCAATTGCCAAAACTTGTCCTTGGTTATTTCTGTGGGGATTGGGTTTCACCCCTGCTCTCACAACAAACTGGAATGGACCTTTGGTCCTTGAATTTCTCAAATCCCTAAAAAGCTGAAGAATAGTAACTGTACTCCAAAAAGCGGATGTTGTAATCAAATACTAAATCTCAGTGGACATTTCCATGAGACAAACCCTTTTTCATGATGCAGAAGTCCGCGCAAAGACTTCACTGTCTTCTGAACCTCAGTACCATGCGAATCCACGAGTACTTGGCAAACTTGTTGAAAGCCAGAGTCTTGTGAAACTGGTGAGAATATACCATCTTAGAATAGGGTGTTCTCAATCATCCCGGTTGCGGCCCAACATTTGTTGTACAACTTATTTACTTTCTTCGTAATTTAACCTCCTATCTCCTTAACATTCATTTTCAATTTCTATTCCCAGAACATTTGTTTGACTCCTCCTACGTAAAGAAACGCTTCGGTGGAACATTCATTGTTAATGAACAACGAAATTCATCAGTGAATAGCATCAAAACAGCATTTCGCATTGATGCTGCTTTTTACGAGGCCAGACTGGGTCAACTCGTCTTCCAAGACTTCTGAGAAATCCCACGGATTTTTCAAGACGCAAAAAAAAGAGCATCCTCGTGTTGCCGACAGAAAGAAGCGGCAAAATGCAGAAAACGTGGGTCTTCTTCTTTCCAGGGATGCTCAGTGTGTGTGCATGTGTGTGTGTGTGTTTTGCACATTTGCTTCATTCCCCGACGGAAGACTTGCAATCAAACAAGACAAGTTCGGCGCACGGCTCGAGGCGGAAGGAAATAAACGAAATCACGCCAGCACCTTGCTTGATTAAAAAACCCTCGACACAAGGAGAAAAGAAGAAGAGAACCGGGGGGGGGGGGGGGATAGGGTTTGGTTGGATTGGGTTGGTGGGGATCACTCCACACTTGCGTTCCGCATCTTTATTCTAACCCTCCCCCCGTCCTCCCTTTTCGAACACAAGACTTTCTCGGTCAGCAGCTCGCGGGGGTAAAAAGAGGGAGAGGAAACACCCAACTTCTGCACACTATGCTCTCGGCTTCATCATTGAGCCACGACCAGGAGTGTGTGTGTGTGTGTTTCTCGACGGGGTTTTCCATGCTGGAAGAAGGTACAGTACATCGATTGGGTTCCCAGGGGTGAAATAAGATGCAAATTGAATGCGTGTATATTCCGGGCTGGTGCACGGCAAAGGTGAAGGGATCACGTTTCGCGATAAATAAGAAGAGGAAAATAAAATAAAATAAAACTGGCAATCAACTGGTTTTCTCCTCTTTCCCCACGTTCGGCAAATTTCCCGTCGTTGCAGGAGAGTGAAATCAAGAGAACTCGGGGGACTAACGAGCAAAAAAGGGGGGGTGCTGACGACTTTCCAAACCAGACGCGTGGACTGGACTGAATTACGCTTTCATCCCATCGACATTCCTTCCATTTCTCAGGTTTTCCTCCATACCTTTCTCTCTATCTCTCTCTCCTTTTCGCCAGTGGGGCCCCAAGATGCGGACGAAATGTGTGCTTGGACCCTGTCCCTATGTCGGGAAGTCCGCATGTCGAATCACGTTCGCGATTTGGATTCAATGGGTACACAATCAATTGGTTCTCCTGTTCATAAAAAATTAGGAATTCAGTGCCCAAAAAATTGATTGTCGTTTTTTGCAAAATTCAATATACACAAAATAACTCCATCTTGACGAAAACCACACAGAATTTGATCTTTTCGCAACAGAAGGAGACAAGTCAAGCTATACTGTGCACACATGACGAAAGAAAAAAAAATAAGCCTTCTTTTGATTTAAATTACCGTACAGTAACTTAGAAATGAAATTTATTTTTGATTTTTGTGACTTTAAATAACTGAATTTGTTGAGAATATCAAAATTAAATTTTTTAAATTTTTCTGTAAGCGTTAGAAAGACGTCTGTATCTTAATTAAGACATACTTCAGATGTTCGCAGGTTTATTTTAATTCAAATCGTTGTTCAGTCGAATCTTCCGCATTTCGGGGTCCCACGGTACTTCTTTCATACGAAAAAATCCCTCCATTTTCATTCCTTGTCTTTATGTCGGAACCTCATCACGTCAAATCATGTTTTCCCTTACGATTCAATGGAAATGTACTCAATTGCTTCTTATGTTGATCAAAAATGTGGGAAATTTTCCTGAAAATGTTGAATCGAATAATATTTTTTTTTCAACCAAAATACAGAAAATAACAGAGCAGAAGAAAACCACACTTAATAATATCAACTTCCGGCATGAAAAGGAGCTCAAATAAAAAAAAAACCTTCACAAGTCTTCCTATACAGTACTGTGTTCATATGATGGAGAGAACTCTGAAAAAAAATCACAAAATAATCCTGTTCTGTGATATAAAATTATACAGTAGTTAATTTCTATAATTTTTTTTTTAATACAGTATAAAAAGTTCCATTTGTTCAAGGGATACAAGAATTTTGTGAAACACAAGTTGTTCCATTTGTTTACAAATTTTGGTGAAATGTCCGTAACTCGAGACATCGTCGGGATTTCGAGGCAGATTTCGTGAGTTATCAAGTAACCCTTAGTCGAACCATCCACATGTCGGGACCCCAACTGCATCTCAATTCCCAGTGTATTACAGGAGTGCATCGGTTAATGGACTGAATATCCAAAGTCCATCGTCTGAAAGTGTTGCAGGAGAGTGAAATCAAGAGAACTCGGGGGACTAACGAGCAAAAAAGGGGGGGGGGGTGCTGACGACTTTCCAAACCAGACGCGTGGACTGGACTGAATTACGCTTTCATCCCATCGACATTCCTTCCATTTCTCAGGTTTTCCTCCATCCCTTTCTCTCTATCTCTCTCTCCTTTTCGCCAGTGGGGCCCCAAGATGCGGACGAAATGTGTGCTTGGACCCTGTCCCTATGTCGGGAAGTCCGCATGTCGAATCACGTTCGCCATTTGGATTCAATGGGTACATAATAAATTGGTTCTCCTGTAGTCCTGTTCATCAAAAATCAGGAATTCAGTACCCAAAAAATGTATTGACTTGTTTGCCAAATTCAAGATGCACAAAATAACTGCATCTTGACGAAAACCACACAGAATTTGATCTTTTCGCAACAGACGGAGCCAAGTCAAGCTATACTGTGCACACAAGACAAAAGAAAAAAATCAGCCTTCTTTTGATTTAAATTACTGAACAGTAACTTAGAAATGAACTTTATTTTCGATTTTCGAGAGTATAAATAACTAAATTTGTTGAGAATATCAACAATTTTTTTCATTTTTCTGTAAACGTTAGAAAGACGTCTGTATCTTAATTAAGACATACTTCAGATGTTGGCAGATTTATTTTAATTCAAATCGTTGTTCAGTCGAATCTTCCGCATTTCGGGGTCCCACGGTACTTCTTTCATACGAAAAAATCCCTCCATTTTCATTCCTTGTCTTTATGTCGGAACATCATCACGTCAAATCATGTTTTCCCTTAAGATTCAATGGAAATGTACTCAATTGCTTCTTATGTTGATCAAAAATGTGGGAAAGTTTCCTGAAAATGTTGAATCGAATAATATTTTTTTTCAACCAAAATACAGAAAATAACAGAGCAGAAGAAAACCACACTTAATAATATCAACTTCCGGCATGAAAAGGAGCTCAAATAAAAAAAAAACCTTCACAAGTCTTCCTATACAGCACTGTGTTCATATGATGGAGAGAACTCTGAAAAAAAATCACAAAATAATCCTGTTCTGTGATATAAAATTATACAGTAGTTAATTTCTATAAATTTTTTTTAATACAGTATAAAAAGTTCCATTTGTTCAAGGGATACAAGAATTTTGTGAAACACAATTTGTTCCATTTGTTCACAAATTTTGGTGAAATGTCCGTAACTCGAGATATCGTCGGGATTTCGAGGCAGATTTTCACTCAATAGTTCATTGGGAATCAGCTTGGTAGGTGTACAGCCCTGGGGTTGACGTAGAGTTAAGGGTCACATAATGTCCTCACGTAGCCAATTACCTGACTTATAGGTTTCAGGTAGCAGACTTTCTCTATGAACCGATTACAGCAATGGAGAGGAATACATCGACCAAATCAACTGGAATATTCGAAACTACCAATTTCACTCAGTTAATGAATGGTTCATCTGTTTCAAATCTCCCAAGAATTTTGTTCAGAAAATCTACGATGATGGCCAAAATAAAATGAATATTCCGCATAATATGAATCACAAAAGAAACGGTTCTCGTTAGAATCACGCCGGAACATTTACAAAAACCGCCTTTTTTAAATTTGATCGAGGCATTCTTTTTCGTCAAGTCTGATTCCCACAGACGGGATCGGTTCACTATCCGAAAAAACACATCGTCCATTATCCGGAATACGGAGGAGACAAATATTCCCAACTTGGAATCAACCGGATACATCACATTTCATATTCGGGTCCATTGCGGAGATACAGCGGACACGGGTGACGAAACAGAAGCACCTTTCCTGCGTCGCACCGGAAGCATTTCCGGATCCTCTTTCCCTTCCGTTCCGTCCCCACGTGGAGTCAGGTCACAAATATGAATGAGGGGGCCACAACAATGGTTCTCAATTCCGACACCAGGCGATACGGGAAAGAAACTCGAGTTCATGCATTACACTACAATATTCCTTTTCCGACTCAGAAGAAGACCTTGAATTTATTGTGACCCGAGCGATTTGCCAAGTGAGAACATTCGCGAAAAATATTCCGTTACTAACGAGAAAAATGGGAGAATGCAGGTGCTTTAAAAATTGCTGAGAGCCAGAAAAAGTGTCAAGTAGCATTGAAGCTACTTTAAAAGTGTCGTTAAAGTCCTGTGAACTTGAAGCGATTTAGCTGTTAAAAAATAAGTTCAGGGTCAGACTTTATGGAACCTGTCAATGAATTAAAAACTCAACTATACCGAAGGCTCTCCTCATCAAATCTCCAAAACTAGGATTTCTTGGGAGCCTATTGGCCATTCATTTTATTGACACAGGAAAGAGAAAAGCGATAAACAGGTTGATGTAAAATGAAGTTTTTTTTAAGGTAAGAGTAATCGGACAAATTAACCCTCGACTCCAAGTTCATCATCCGGTCAATTCATTCATGAATCAATTCAAGGACCAAAATACCATATGAAATTTCCTGTCAATCTTCCCCCTCCCAACAAAAATATTTGTATTCCCAACTCGAAATTTATCTTCCTGGTTCCTTCAAATTCCGACTTAAAGAGGTTCGATTATATGAAATCCCTAGAGAATTTAAAAAAATAAATGACACTATTTCCAGCTCGCAAGAAATGGAATGTAATTTACCCATTATTGAGGCCATTGAGTTAGAAAAAGAAAATTCAACATGGGTTCACATCATCACGACAGAAATTATATCTCAGAATAAAAAACCAATCAGCCTAGGGTTTAACTTTGTTTCGTACTTTCGTTCACAGAAAATTTGTGCATTCGTCAAATAATATAAAATGTCGGTCATCCCTCCCACGCATGAACAACCAAGGAAGAAATCGAAATCAGCTTTACACGTACGAGGCCAGCTGAATAAAAAAATGAGAATGTGCTGACGTTTCATTTTTCAACTTCTCTAAATTTTAAATGATCGTGTTAGAACAAGAAAAAATTCACGTTAGTTAATTTCTCATCAATTTTCACCACGCTGTGACACGGGCGGAGAACCCTAGCTGTATCTGTCAAGTTTCCCCGCATCTTCACGCGGTAAATGTGGAGAACTTTTTTTTCAAAATCCGAAAAGAAATCCCAGAACCATAGAACTTCATGGGGCTATGTCATAATCTTTTTTTTTTAATTTTACAATCAAACGAACTTTTAAAAATATCAGGGGTGGCGTCCAACTCGGACAACCTTCCTACAGCTATCTGATCAACCCTCAGCACACCATGAATTGAAGCAAAAATTCATTATCCCAAAAAAAAGATGCCATCGGAAACTTTCCGAATGACCCTCCCGACCTTCAGTCTGAGCACGACAGGCTCATCTCGCGTACCGAGGGGACTATATTCCGATAAAGCAATGAAATTGATCCCGTCTCGACACCACCAAAAACAACACCAAACAACAAACAGTACAGTACTCGCCTTATTCCGGTCGTATTCCTTCTTGGAAGCCTCCAACACGAGCGCATTCGTTAACGCGATGCCTACGAATTGCAGGTAAGTCTCCACCAGCTGCCAGAAAACAAAAAGAAAAGATCATAAACGAGGTATAAGAACATGGAAAAGGAATCATTAATTTTAAAAAATCACGAGTACTCCACTCGTCCAGTTACAACTCCAAAGAAACGAAACGCTAAAACAGCCAGTCGAAATTATATTTAGATTATTTTTTCATTGACGCACGCTTTCTCGGTTTTGCCTATTGAGCCACAAGAGGAACTGAAGTCTTTATACGAGTAGAGTAGTACACTATAAAACCCCCGACTGAACCGACTTTGAAGTTTGAAAGACGCAATTTTTTAAGCCGCTCAACTGGTTGATAGGACGAGCCACATATTAGGACCAGAGTTAAAGGAACCGAATCTAAAGCGTGAAATGTATACGCAGTAATCGTAGGTCGCTTACAAGGACCATCAGTGATGATTACGATTTTTGAAATTCTTTTATGATGAGGAAACAAATTTGTCCAATTGTCCAATCTGTAGTTCGAGTCTAACTGACTTTCTAATGCATTTCTATACGGTACAATGGCTGTTCATCACCTTGATACTTGTATGAATACTTCTTTTTCCGCCTTTTTATCTATGAAACTTGATAATCTTCATAAAAATTGCATGAAAAGTTGGCACCTTCGAACATGAATCACTTGACCAGATAAAATACAGGATTTTTGCTTAATACAATCATGGATAAGATAGCAAAATAGCATTCAATAAGGAATACAGTACAGCTCACTGTATTATACAGCACTCTTATTTTTATTCTACAGCTATTGATATATTCCACCATTGATTTATATTGAAGGTTCCGCTTTTTTCTGGAATTTAAATTACAATACTGCTCGNGGATCGGTTCACTATCCGAAAAAACACATCGTCCATTATCCGGAATACGGAGGAGACAAATATTCCCAACTTGGAATCAACCGGATACATCACATTTCATATTCGGGTCCATTGCGGAGATACAGCGGACACGGGTGACGAAACAGAAGCACCTTTCCTGCGTCGCACCGGAAGCATTTCCGGATCCTCTTTCCCTTCCGTTCCGTCCCCACGTGGAGTCAGGTCACAAATATGAATGAGGGGGCCACAACAATGGTTCTCAATTCCGACACCAGGCGATACGGGAAAGAAACTCGAGTTCATGCATTACACTACAATATTCCTTTTCCGACTCAGAAGAAGACCTTGAATTTATTGTGACCCGAGCGATTTGCCAAGTGAGAACATTCGCGAAAAATATTCCGTTACTAACGAGAAAAATGGGAGAATGCAGGTGCTTTAAAAAAACGACTCTCGGTCTTTTTCACAGTTCATCGTAACTTCGATGAAATTTTCACAGCAATTTCAGGACACTTGAACTTCGCTAAATCGACAATTTTTTATTCAAGTCCCAGTCTGAAATACCTTGGACAAAATGAATTAAAAACTCAACTATACCGAAGGCTCTCCTCATCAAATCTCCAAAACTAGGATTTCTTGGGAGCCTATTGACCATTCATTTTATTGACACAGGAAAGAGAAAAGCGATAAACAGGTTGATGTAAAATAAAGTTTTTTTTAAGGTAAGAGTAATCGGACAAATTAACCCTCGACTCCAAGTTCATCATCCGGTCAATTCATTCATGAATCGATTCAAGGACCAAAATACCATATGAAATTTCCTGTCAATCTTCCCCCTCCCAACAAAAATATTTGTATTCCTAACTCGAAATGTATCTTCCTGGTTCCTTCAAATTCCGCCTTAAAGAGGTTCGATTATATGAAATCCCTAGAGAATTTAAAAAAATGAATGACACTATTTCCAGCTCGCAAGAAATGGAATGTAATTTACCCATTATTGAGGCCATTGAGTTAGAAAAAGAAAATCCAACATGGGTTCACATCATCACGACAGAAATTATATCTCAGAATAAAAAACCAGCCAGCCTAGGGTTTAACTTTGTTTCGTTCACAGAAAATTTGTGCATTCGTCAAATAATATAAAATGTCGGTCATCCCTCCCACGCATGAACAACCAAGGACGAAATCGAAATCAGCTTTACACGTACGAGGCCAGCTGAATAAAAAAATGAGAATGTGCTGACGTTTCATTTTTCAACTTCTCTAAATTTTAAATGATCGTGTTAGAACAAGAAAAAATTCACGTTAGTTAATTTCTCATCAATTTTTACCACGCTGTGACACGGGCGGAGAACCCTGGCTGTATCCGTCAAGTTTCCCCGCATCTACACGCGGTAAATTGGAGAAATTTTTTTCAAAATCCGAAAAGAAATCCCAGAACCATAGAACTTCATGGGGCTATGTCATAATCTTTTTTTTAATTTTACAATCAAACGAACTTTTGAAAATATCAGGGGTGGCGTCCAACTCGGACAACCTTCCTACAGCTATCTGATCAACCCTCAGCACACCATGAATTGAAGCAAAAATTCATTATCCCAACAAAAAAAATGCCGTCGGAAACTTTCCGAATGACCCTCCCGACCTTCAGTCTGAGCACGACAGGCTCATCTCGCGTACCGAGGGGACTATATCGCGAGAAAGCAATGAAATTGATCCCGTCTCGACACCACCAAAAACAACACCAAACAACAAACAGTACTCGCCTTATTCCGGTCGTATTCCTTCTTGGAAGCCTCCAACACGAGCGCATTCGTTAACGCGATGCCTACGAATTGCAGGTACGTCTCCACCAGCTGCCAGAAAACAAAAAGAAAAGATCATAAACGAGGTATAAGAACATGGGAAAGGAATCATTAATTAAAAAAAAAAAAAATCAGAGTACTCCACTCGTCCAGTTACAACTCCAAAGAAACGAAACGCTAAAACAGCCGGTCGAAATTATATTTAGATTATTTTTTCATTGACGCACGCTTTCTCGGTTTTGACTATTGAGCCAAAAAAGGAACTGAAGTCTTTATACGAGTAGAGTAGTACACTATAAAACCCCCGACTGAACCGACTTTGAAGTTTGAAAGACGCAATTTTTTAAGCCGCTCAACTGGTTGATAGGACGAGCCACATATTAGGACCAGAGTTAAAGGAACCGAATCTAAAGCGTGAAATGTATACGCAGAAATCGTAGGTCGCTTACAAGGACCATCAGTGATGATTACGATTTTTGAAATTCTTTTATGATAAGGAAACAAATTTGTCCAATTGTCCAATCTGTAGTTCGAGTCTAACTGACTTTCTAATTCATTTCTATACGGTACAATGGCTGTTCATCACCTTGATACTTGTATGAATACTTCTTTTTACGCCTTTTTATCTACGAAACTTGATAATCTTCATAAAAATTGCATGAAAAGTTGGCACCTTCGAACATGAATCACTTGACCAGATGAAATACAGGATTATTTGCCAAATACGGTATCATGAAGAAAATAGCAATCAATAAACTTATGTCATGTCGAGTGACATAATATGTCGTGAGAATAAAAATAAGATGTCGATAACTATATAAGGTGGTAACTAAATATAACTTCCAAGGCGAAAAAAGACCTTAAATTTAATGTTATGACGAGCTAAACTCGTGCGGTATGACCACAGCATACAGAAAATTTGACTTAACACCTGAAACTAAAAAAATCTGTCAAAGCATGCAAAACATTTCTTGAGATTGAGACACTTTCCCACATTCATGAGTAAATTGAAGATTGGCATTTCACGACATTTTGATATTTCTTGAACAAATGGTGCTATAAACAAAATTATAAAAAAATCATTTTAAATGCACTCCAATTCATAAAAATAAACGCAGGCTAATCCGGTGCTTATAATTTCTGATTTTTTTTTCATCATCTGTGCACATTTAACAAGACTTGTTCATGTCCTCATCTGTTCTTCGTGCTATTTTGGAAGCTATAATATCCGATTCCATGTGATTTTCTTCTGCACAGTTATTCCACGTTTTTCTTTTGGCATCCAGGAAAACTCTTTTCAACTTTTTGAAGCACTTATTCAAATTTTCGAGTACCAGAAGAACCAGTTCAATGTGTTTGCAATCAAGTTCACGAGGAAACGCGATCCAAAATGCAAATGTCCCGTCATAGGGACAATGTCCAAGCACCAATTACGTCCGCATCTCGGGGCCCACGGCATAAAATTCAAACCAAGATTCATTTCAATTAAAATTCGGTCATTAGGAGCAGCTGGAAAATAGGACCAAAAAGCCTCTGATGGCCCAAACTGGTCCTATTGCGCAGATTCGACTGATATTATGCACACTTGCTCTTCTCACATGCATTTTTTAAAGTTCCGCCTCACCTGCAAGTCTTCCGGATTGAAGCCGCCGTCTTTTTTGACGGCCTGGGCGACGGCCACCACTTCCCCCCACGGATTCCGGACTGGCATCGCCGCCACGCATGTGACATTAGTAGGGCCGCCTCTCCGCGGCGAACACGACGGAGACGCCCGATTCCAGTACTTGGTTTGTCCAGCACTTTGTTTCAGCTCTGCGACTTTCGAGTCCTGCGGAATAAACAAATAATAAATTAATTTTAAAATCGAGGAATCAAGCAAGAATTCCGTGACAGTATTTTTCATGGATTTCTATGATGTTTATACAAAATGGAATGCCTTTCTGCCAAGAACACCTTCTTGGTTCTGAAAATTCCCCCTACCTCAGACAACTAGTACAGTTGTATCTACAGCAGATGTATTCTTTATGACCAAGATTTAATTGAAACTTCTTGAGAGGCCAAGTCATATGTTGAACATCCGCCGCCGCCAGTGTGATGAGGGCCTCATTAATCGAGGCAAGAGTAAATCCGGTGGAAAAATCGCCCAAGGACAAACACAGAAAACAGCTGAATTCAGGGCACCAGAAAATCTCAGAAAATTCGAGAACCTTCAAGGTTCCGAAGGACAGGGGTCTCAGCAGAAGCTGAGTGTAAAAAGACCGGTTAGGGTCCGGAGGTTTTTACCGGACTAGGAGTCGGTCTCACGACCTAGTTCCGGTCATTGTTAGTAATTATTTTTTAAACCTTTTTCCCATTTTTCACCACCAGTCTGAGCCTAGCTGTTGTGCAGTGAACACAGTGTGACAAATTCGAGCTTGCTGAAAGGTTTTTGTTGACCATTAATATATTTTGTGACTTGTTGAAATCTTTACTGTTGGGACTATACTGTATATTGAAATACAGTTTAAGTTAAATTTGGGATTCTACCAGGAATCCCCAGCCTTGTCCCACGCTGATTCTGTTTTTCTTTTTCTAAATTTCTTGATCCACAGCTTCTTTCTCTTTTCTTGTGTTGTGGTGACTGTTGTCCCCAACATCATACTTCTTTTGGAAGCTTCTGTGACTATTGAGGATGATTCTAAAACACACACACACAACTGCACTTGAAAGGCGAGACAGAAACAGGTTTTTTTTTTAGAACCAAAAAAATTCTCTCTTCAAACGAATTTTTTCTAGCCCCTCGAATTTTTTTGTAGAGATGAGAGTCCACCTGCACAGAGAAAATCGTCGTAGTCTTTCCAAGGCTTCCTGTCCCCAGAGTCGTCTTCGACTCACATTTTTCTGGCCAATCCCAGGCCTCCAAAAATGGCCTGATCCTCAGCCAGAGTGCTGGATCAAGGCCAGTAACAATCATTAATAAAAAAAACCTTTTTCCAATTTTTCACCACCAGTCTGAGCCTAGCTGTTGTGCAGTGAACACAGTGTGACAAATTCGAGCTTGCTGAAAGGTTTTTGTTAACCATTAATATATTTTGTGACTTGTTGAAATCTTTACTGTTGTTGGGACTATACTGTATATTGAAATACAGTTTAAGTTAAATTTGGGATTCTACCAAGAATCCCCAGCCTTGTCCCACGCTGATTCTGTTTTTCTCTTTCTAAATTTCTTTATCCACAGCTTCTTTATCTTTTCTTGTGTTGTGGTGACTGTTGTCCCCAACATCATACTGTACTTCTCTTGGTAACTTCTGTGACTATTGAGAAGGATTCTAAAACACACACAACTGCACTTGATAGGCGAGACAGAAACAGGTTTTTTTTTTAGAACCAAAAAAATTCTCTCTTCAAACGAATTTTTTCTAGCCCCTCGAATTTTTTTGTAGAGATGAGAGTCCACCTGCACAGAGAAAATCGTCGTAGTCAACATCGTTGAAGAGCGAGCCACCCCCGTCTGTTTAAAAATATGCAAGTCTATTCTTCTGATCAAGTCCAACAAACGTCATGCCATGCAAAATAAAGGAAAAGGGGATCAAAGTCCTGGTGGGGGAGGGGTGAGAAGAATATTCCGCGATCAGCAATGAAGAGGTCTCTCTCTCTCTCTCCTTACTCAACGAATACCGGGGATAACAGCATCTTCTTCTTCTCTTCCGACTTTTCTCCCCCCTCTTTATATTTTCTGCCATTATTTGTTCCTCGCTTGCTTTCAGCGTTTTCCTTAAAGCGTGCGACCAAGTGAGAAATTGCGAGGAGCGCAGTAGCAGCACCACCTACGAGCGCAGGGGTCGGGATTTTCCGCAGGAACCCCCTGACGCGATTGTCGCGTCTCTCTGCCTATAACACGCTTTTTCACAAAAGAAAAAGAAAAAAACTTTCCAGGTTTCTTCACTCTTTTTTTAATTCAAATATTCAGTATATGTATATGCATATGTATACCGTATTTTTCGGGCTTCAAGAGCAATCATCGCATGTGAAAAGGAAGAGAGAAAACCTCGTTCTCCAACAGGCATCGAGAACCCCGTCAAATATACGGTTCCGTGCAACTGTGACTAGTGCATGAGTAGCATGACATACACTGGCTTAAAAAATGAAGGGGGAATTTCCGATGTGCTTCTTTCCCCACGACCGAATTTGATGCGAGACGCGACGGAGGGAAATGGGGACTTGGATCGCATGTTTGCACTGTATGTGTATTAAGGAGCAGAGTCGGCTTCCAACAACAACATTGACTTCCATGTTGCCACGGATCAAGGGACGCTTCATTCACGAATGCATTTTTCCATATGGAAAAAAAAAGAAGAGACAAATAAAGCCTTTCACAATGAAGCTAAGCGGAACGGAACCAAGTAAAACATGCGAATTTTACGTCAGCAACAATAAAAATCACGTGAAACAAACAGCGCATTTCCAAGGACTTTTTTTAATCAACAAAAATCCGTCGAACTCGTTCATAACAAAAGCTCCTGATAATTTCAAATTAAATACTGTACAGTATAATCTTGATACAACGAAGCATTTTGGACCTAACTAAAAGTCTTCTTAGAAAAAATTTCGTTCAAACGGAATTAAAATGACATCGTAGCTATCGGACAGGGACGGAAAAAAAGAAACAAATTCGTAGCAAACGTCAATTCGCTATAACGAGATTCGTTGTAACGAAATTCTACACTATATTATTGAGAAAAAGTTGAACCACTGTCATCATCTGTCCTGGCGTATTTTTTTTGGCACTAAATCGAGGTTATTGCATGAGGGGAAAGTTTAGTTCTGGATTTTTGGTGTGGGCAAAATAAGTTTTTTTTTAGAAAATGGTTATGCCAATGAGTCTTTTGAATGAGATGAGGGGCTCAAATTTAATGCTTTTAGAAAGTATCCAGTCGTATTTAATAATTTGAAATATAATATAATGCTTCACGTATCATGTCTATTAAAGGATTAGAGGTGTTTTCTGACTGTTTGTTTGTGGTCAATTTTAGGTGTCATCACGATGTAATCGCCAATATTTCAGGAAAATCTAAAAATGTATATAATCATAAAATTTTCTATGAAGGACGGCGTCATATAAAAATAAAAGTAGTTTCAAGCGTAATTCAAGAAATACAATTTCCAAAATCATGAGTTTCTTCGTGAGCATGGGCATGTGATTCTCAATAATGACCCCATGAAATCTACAGAAAAATGCATTAATTTATTTCGTAATTTCTCATCCATAACAAAGGGGGTTTTCGTGGCTGGCTGGGCTTCCAATAAACGAAAAATTGTGAAAAAATATTGTTGCAGGTGAACTTATGGACCTATGCGAGGGTTTCAGTAAATGGAGACTAGAATGAGACGTACAGAAGACCCAAGTTGTCAGACTTACCAAGAGCAAAGGCTTCCACCCGTAAAATTATTCGAAAACTTTTTCAAACCTGATCCACATTTTCGAATTCTTTTTTTTCCTCGAAAAAACTCGGTCACCATTCAACACTTTCTACAGCTTGTGAAAAATAAATATTCAAACCTGGAAAAGACCCATATTTTCGCAGGCGAAAGACAGAAATGTTGCCCCATTACAAAAAAAAAGACCTCCAAACTTGACCTTATTGAGAGTAATACGGAGAGACACGCGCTGGAAATCTTATTCTAAAATCCCTGACACCCCGGCATTAGTCAGGGATGCCATCATACGTAAAGCTTCGTTATCAGTGGCTTTTTCCACGCGCCAGCGATTTCGGACATTTTTCTTTAAAAGCAGCCCAGAAAAAAATCTCAGATAAGTAGGATTTTTGTCTTATAAATCACTCATAAATCACTCGTGCGCCGCAGTTCACGAAGCTCTTGCTCCACTAAAACGCGGGTTGCTCAAAAAATTCGAATCAGTTTTTCAAGACTTCGATTCAAAATAAATCTCGAGATACAAACCTGATAATTTAACGTAACTCAGCGCAGACTTCGGGACATTATCATTTTAAATTATTTTCCAATTTTTTTCGACTGTAATATGATAAAAGACGTCTCAAGAAACGAAAAACTCCAACAAAAAAAAAGAATTCATTCTAAACCGTGAATAGCTTCGCGCGTCTACAGCTTATCTTCGCCACTCACTTCGATTCCAATGCGAATTCCCGCCATCAATTGCTCACTATAAAAGAAAACGAAGGCGTTTTCTTCTTTTTCTTCAAACACGAAAATACAAGGATCTTCGCAAAAACTTGCGTTAATACTACGAAAATTCAACGCAGTTTTTCCGTACTAGAAAAAGCTTCCAAACACATTACCCCATTCCATCAACATTTGAACGCGGGTAAAAGCATTACCAATGGACTCACTTTCATTTTTTGTTTAAATAAAGCCACCGTTGGTAAACATGAGTAAAAAAAATCTACTCCAGAAGCAATAAAAAATGCAAGAATTTTCTCGCATTGCAAAAATCACCCAAACAACGTTTTGCTTATCCACTGAAAATAAAAATAAAAAACTTCGCGTAAAAAAATAGTGTACGAAAAATTGCAGAAATCAAAAACCCTTTCTTCCATTGAAGATGGTCGTGAAATCTGGATCCATGCATATTTTTCAAATCGTTCAAAATATCAAGCAACAGTCAACCCCATGAAAATTCATAACCCCTACCAAATTTAAGTCACTAGGTCTCAGTTCCACAGCCGGATAAGACGCACAAAATTTTCGGAACATTCGCACAAAAAAAGCACGCTAATCTCCGCCAAAAAGCGCAAATACGAGACGAAAAAACTTTCAATTCACCCCCCCCCCCCCCCCCCCCCCCCCCCCCCCCATACAAAAAAACTTTCAATCCCCCCCCCCCCCCCCCCCTCCCCTCTTCAGGATTTCCCCACCAAAAGGATTTCAAAATCCCCACAGCCCGTTCGTGTAGAGAAGATCTTCTTATTCTTCGCTCGTCATAAATAAAACCAACAAAAGAAGAAAAGAAAGAAGTAAAGAAAGAAAAAAACGCCTTCAGGGGCAGAACTGCACTCGACGGGTTCTCAACATGCAAGCTTTTAAATTGGCGTGGTCGTGCATTATTGAAAGGATGGCTGGCGGAAGAGAGGAAAGAAACGCGTGCGGAATTGAAGGAAACTCTCGAGATTCCCGACACAAACATTGACAAACACGAAGTGCTAGTTTGTCCCCTTTCAACTCACGTTCCTGCGTCCTTCTTCCGCAAGGAAAAACTACTTCTCTACGAAAGCTTCTTCTTCTTCTTCTTCTTGAGGCTTCCAAGAACATCAACAATGGCAAACGCGGCGAAAAAACATCCTTCTGATTACTTCAAGCTTGTTTCCGCCCAACAACAACAACAAAAAATACGCGTTTTCCCACCACATGAATGTAATTTCCAGAAAAACATTCAAATCTTCAATACAGTAGAGAAAAATTAGCGACTCGGGATCTCAGCAACAACAACAAAACAGACACCAAAAACGGTTGCCGGAATAAGATAATCAATTCATCTTCGTGAACGAATCGAACGCAAAGAAATACTGTACAATTAAAAATCAGGGCGTAATATAAAAATCCCTTTTTTAAGCATAAGACGCTGATGTGACGATGACTTTTAGATATGTCTCAGTCAAGACTCAAATTTACGAGAACTTGAATCACGGCCTAATAAAATAAAGTATCGTACAGTGATGAGAAAAATAAAATACTGCATCGGAAAACCAAACTCGGAATATAAATGTACAGCACACAGTCACGAATCATTCATGCGTACTTCAAAAAAAAAATTGGGTCACCAATAAGCCAAATGAGGAACAGATCATGCGAAAAATCTTGGAACGAAGAACAAAAATTTAAAATAGTCGCTGTCGCATATGAAATGGTTCAAATACATCTAAGACTCTTCGTGCACCCATTGAGAATTCCTGAAAACTTTCCAACCCATCATTGCTGAAAACAAAGATTTTCACAAGATAAATTATTTTCATTGTGTCTTGAACTTCGATAACTCGAATCTCCATGCGTCGAATATTTTTTTGCCAAGTCCCAAGTCTGGATCCCCTCACAAACAATGCATTGAAGACCCTCGCTAACTTCCTCAAACCTCCACGAGTCGAATTTTCTGGAGGCATTTTGAATATTATTCTATCAACACAGGAAAGATGAAGGCATTAAAAATATAACTCGATGAGTTTTGAAAGCAAGTGAAAGACTAATTTGACATATGAACCCTTGCCTCCAGGTTCAGCAGCCTGTCAACTCATTTCAAAAGCAATTTAGGCTGAGAATAACAGAAATTACAATTTCCTGTAATTATTTCTCGTTCCCCCCAACAAAAATGCTCGTTTGGCCAGGTTAAAAAATTTTTTCGGGTCCTCCGAAGTTCGACTTGAAAAGAAAAAAAAAAGTTTCATCAGTAACTATGAAAATTAATGCGAAAAAACTGACAACCCGCAACAAATTGCGTCCCGAGCTTCTTTTTCTTTTCCGTCTCATTTTTTTCAGAACCAGCGCAAGGAAACAGTCCTCCCAGTGAGCAAATCGATTTTTCCCCCTCAATCAGGTCCGCAACCTTCCTCCTGTCCAATTTCTTCCAGCTAGCAACCCCCACCAACATCCAGTCAGCGGATGACAAGAAAAGCCACTGCAACCCATCATTTGGTCCCCTGGGGGGAACTGGGGGTGATAAACGATCCAGGGTGGATTGAACCTAGTCAACTCGAGGCAAGATACAAAGGGATGGGATACAACCTTCCTCCTTTGAGAAGCGAGGCAGGTTCATCGCATTTGTTGCCGTCAAGTCGTAACACGCGGTACATTAATTTCTTTCCTTCCCCGACGTCCTATACACAGGCACCACAGCCCATGACATTTTATTCACTAAGCAGTGTTCATACCTGAGTCTCATTTTCGTTTCTGAATCAGTGTTTCCAACACGTGGTCCGCGGACCGGGTCCACACAAGCTTTTCGCCGGTCCGCCGGAAATTTTCTTCAGCATAATAAATTTACAGTTTCAAAAATTCAGACATAGCAATGAAGTCTGTTTTCTTTATCTGAAATTTTGGAGAGACGATGGCAGTTAAAATCATCTGATGAAAAAATAAAAGTTGGCTTTTCTCCTGATAACGCTTCAGACAAATTTTCATCTGTTGAAATGAATTACTTCAATTTGTTTTTCATTCTGAGAAATCTTTCTTCAAACGCACCTTCCTAATTTTTCAAATGCATTCCCCTGTAGCTGCTTCACTGGTTGTCGATCCAATTTTCGCAAAAATCAGAAACTTCCTGTACACCTTCCATGACGTATTTCGAACAAAACTTTTTTGAGTTTGCAAGAAAATTTTGAAAATTTGCCGGTCAGCGGGTCCCCAAAAAAGATTGGGAACACTGTTCTGAATCAAGAGACCGTTGTCAATTTTTAGCTTACGCAGACGTCAACGTTATGAAGACGCGATGGGATTTTTTGTTCATTTCGGAAATCACGTTGAAAGTGTCACAAGAGAAGGACAGCCTCATAAATTCAAAGTTTTTTCTTCACCCCCACTGCGAAAATATGGTATTCCCCGAAGTTTTAGACGCCTCAAGCTGCAAAGTGGATGGAAAACAAGATAAATTATGCTCGTGTAAAAGTCACGTGACATCCGCTTGATGTTCCTTTCTCTCTTTCTTTCTTTCAAAACAAAGGCCCATAGGAATTCATCTAAACACGGGCATAGACGGAATATCGATCCCATTCGGTTCACCAGATTTCGAAAAATGATTTCAGGGGCTTTTCTTTTTCACAATATGACACCCATCAAGAGTTAAAGTATGAAACCAGACGCTTTGAGAAAGGTACGACACTTTTTGAAGAAAGTGTCAGTAATTTTGATTGGGTTTCGACTTGAATACACTAAAATTCGACTCGAAAGAATCTGGTTAAAATGATTTTTTGTTGAACGACTTTTACTTTGGTGCCAGTAGCTTCTCCATTGAAACAATCTGATTAAAATTTCGTTTCAGCAAACTAATTTGATCATTGAAATTATTATCACGAATTATTTGCCATGATTATGTTCGCATGAGCAACAAACAATTTCAATGATTGGCACAAAAATTGAAAAACCCAAGTTGTGCACGATTGAAATTCACCAAAAAAGTGAAATGTGAAACTCAACATTCAAAAAATGTAGAACCGTATAATTTTAGAAGGTGTGAAAAAAGATGATTTTTCAAATAAAAATTAATTCAGCTTCATTTTAAAATTTCAAAATGGCTAATTTCTTCAAATTAGCAGAATGTTTGAAAGAATCCTTTTCTGTTCCAGGGAATACTTATATTTTAGTGAATGATTGATCTTCCAACACGGGTAATTTTATTAGTTTCAGCGCATATTAAAGCAAGATCCGTACAGTTCTAGGAAATTCAACAAAGGGAAGGTCTACAATAATTTACAGTACAGTAACTGTATTTTAAAACTTCAATTTGTCTTTGTTCGTTCACCCTAAATTTTGAAATGATGAAAATTCTTCTAATACCTGCTGTGGAAGCACTTCAAATCCATTATTTCCTCTAACCGACAGAATTTCAGTCATAAACGCTCCCAGGAATCTGATAATAACAAACTTTTCCTTACAACGAAATTTTTCAGAGATCCCGAAAATTTCATTGTAATATGAGATTTTACTCTACTCTACAAAAAAGAATCACTGCATTATTTTCAGGGAGAAATTATCCTTTCTTGTGTTTTAAATGTTTTTCTCGACAATTGGGAATTGTTTAAATCTTGGAGAAGAAAATGGTCGCATTGCTTCCGATACTTGACTGCCTCAACGAACCATGGTCTTCAACTTCAAGTTGAATTTTCGAAGTACTCACGCATTTCAACCGAATTCAGCAAGGATTGTGTCCTTGGCTAGATTGAACTTGACTTTCCGGAGCTCATTCCGTGAACACAGACTCTCTTATCGGAGTTTCAACATCAACTCTTAGGATCGATTCCTTCGGAAGTTCGGAGTAAATAAAACCTTGAGAATTCGATGTAACAATTCCGCCATTCCGTTCGAGTTGAATCGAAATATTCAGGATGGTTCTAATCCCTGATGTCCGTCAATGATTTTTTTTTTTCAAATAAATTATGGAATTCCTCTTTTTTACTAACACAAAGAAGTTTGAACTGAAAATTTTCGAATTGAGGAGTCTTTCAGCGATGAATTATTTTGCTAAAGTCCTTGTTGAAGCAAGAATTAAACTACGGAGCCCCTTTTAACGAGTTCGAAATTTATTTTTTGAACTATCGAAGTAAAAAAAAAAAAATCATGAATTTCATTTGTATCTCGAAATACGGACACGACTTTTCCCCGATGATTCGTGGAAAACGCCCATCTCAAGCACTTGGTCTGACCTTCGTTTGAAAATTTGTATCAGAAAAAAAAGGTTCAGTGGAGTAGAGATTGAGAACATCTGACTTATGCTAAAGAGATCGAAAATTCGCAGTAATTTAGGCAATATCATCGCAAGTCATAAAACATTTTTTTTTTCTCCGTGAATTGATCAAGTATTTCAAATGTACATTGAACAAAGTTAGATTATCCGTCATTAACAGGAATATCCCGGATTATTCAGCAAAATACTTCAAAGAAGCAATTCAAAGGGTGAAAATGCATCAGGAAATCGGCAACGAGCAGTAATAAAGCGGCAATCGGAAAGCTTCACCTTTTGAACAAATTCAGGAAACGCTTTCATTAGGAAAAGAGCTTTATACGGATTGGAAAAGCTTCCTCGGGAATCAAGAAAGCCGTTCGAACCATTGAACAACAGCAAATAATTTCAATCTGCAAATGTTACCGACTGGCTTTTTCTCTTCGTCCCATTTTCCCAGCGTTTTATCCCCAATTCCTTTTCGGGTTTCATTTCAAAATGATTGTCGAACTCACTCGGCATTATTGAGACGTAAACCTACTGGACAAAATTTTCTCGGAAGTACAGTATTCAAACAAGAGCGAAAAAAAAGGGGGGGAACGAAAATTTTCACGAACATTACACGTGTTCACTTCAGTGCTTCTCACACCAGGAATTTTCATACATTCAAGATCACACGACTTCAACTCGCATTCAAACTGAATGACACGCATTTTTCGGAGTTCCATGATGCTGCAATAGGTTTTTTTTCCTCTCTCACTTTTTAACGTCTTCATTTCAGTTCCAAGTTTTCCCTCTCAGTCTGAAAAAATCCGCGCGACGAATAATCTTTTGCATCGCAACACGAGTCCGACTTCCACAAGCAGCATATAAAACTTTTTAAAATATTTCGCAGGTCTTCCTCAAGAATTGAATCTGATTTTAAGGGCATTTTTATTTACAATGGGGAAAATGAATTTCCGCGGGGAGCTAAAATACATTTATTTTCAAACAATATAACAACTAGATCATTCACAATGAGCTCCAGAAAGTCGAGTGCAATCTGGCAAAGGACACAGTCCTTATTGCTGAATTCGTTGAAATGCATGACTACTTCGAAAATTCAACTTGAAGTTGAAGACCATGGTTCATTGAGGCAGTCAAGTATCGGAAGCAATGCGACCATTTCTTATGGAAGATTTGAAAAACTCCCAAATGTCGAGAAAAAAACATTTTTAAACACAAGAAAGGACAATTGCTCTGTGAAAATAATGCAGTGATTCTTTTTGTCGAGTAGAGTAAAATCTCATTACAACGAACTTTTAGGGATCTGTGAAAAAATTTCGTGGTAAGGAAAAGTTTGTTATAATGTACTCAGATTCCTGGGCGCATTTATGACTGAAATTTTGTGGTTGACGGGTAATAATGGATTTAAAGTGCTTCCACAAGAGATGTTTGGAGAATTTTCCATCATCTCAAATTTTTGGTAACAAACGAAGACAAATTAAAATTCTAGGATACAGTAACTGTAAATTATTTTAGACCTTCCCTTTGTTGAGTTTTCTACAACTGTATGGATCTACTGTAATATGCGCTGAAACAAACAAAATTACCTGTGTTGGAAGATCATTCATTAAAATCTAAGTATTCCCTGAAACAGAAAAGGATTGTTTCAAAAATATTGTACTGCTAACTTCAAGAAAGTAGCCATTTGTAAATTCTAAACTGAAGCTGGATTAATGTTAATTAAAAAATCATATTTTTCATACATTCTAAAATTATGCAGTACTACATTTTCTGAACATGGAGATTTGTATTTCAATCTTTTGGCAAATTTCAATCATGCACAAGTTGGGTTTTCCAATTTGTGTGCCAATTATTTAAATTTCATGTGGCCCATGCAAGCATAATCATGGCAAAAAACTCGTCATACTGATTTTATTGATGAAATTAGTTTGTTGAAACAAAATTTTAATAACATTTTTTCGATGGAGAAGCTGCTGGGACCAACGTAAAAGTTCTAAGATATACTGTAATTGACAAGTTATAAGAACAACTGTTCGAATTTGACGAGCGTATTTCCGGAAATTTGAAGAAATCAGTGATTTGTATCAATTTGGATGAAACCTTGAAATGGACTTCTCAAAGTATTCCTTTTAATGTCTCCGTGAAGTCACAGAAAACTATTGAAATCTTTGAGTTCTAGCAGTTTCGAATTGTGAGGAAAAAATCTAAATCACCGAAGAATCGGAGGAAATCTGCTGGTTAAGAATTGAAGTAAGTCTGGTTTATTTTTTTTAGCATTCCAAGTGCACTTTCAAAAAAAAGTAACATTGTTTCTTCAAAGTTTTTCAAAGTACAGTTGTTACAACAAAAATGTTTGAGTTATTTCTCCGATTTGAACGCGTATTCCCTCTTTCGTGTCACAATATCGAAGTATTTCACGTGTTGTAATTTTGAGCTTATTCTTCTTCGAACTAGAAATTACTGTTGCTGATCGTTCGCTTGACCATTGTTGATTTTTGTGCGTCACTACAGGAAGTTCAATTGAATTAATGACGGTTTGTTCCACCGAGATTTCCCAGGAAATTTCAACGAGTCCATCAAAATCGAAAGAGTGGACAATTTTATTGTTGCCAGGATATGACGGAGACAGTCCTTCGAGATGAACCAATGATTTCGATTTATTCCGGAAATGAAACGCCGCCTCAACGTTCAAAAATGAAATGTCCAGTTGGTTTGAAAAATAAAAACCAAAATAATATTTTCTCGAGGCTCTGAGAGGAAATGACGGACAATATCAAACGAGAGGAAATCAATTTATGACGACGAGAATGGCATTTTTTCCCCGTGTACATTTCGCAAAAATTCGGCTTCATTTTTGCTACACTTTGTGGGGAGCGATTTATGGAACACGGTCTCGTAATCGGTGTAGGCCTCCCCTGCAAGTTGATAAGTCTCGTTGTCCCCCCTGGGAAATCTTCAGTATTTTCAGAGGCTTGCGGAAATTTTTGGAAGCAGGCCTCGGAAATTGCTGTTGCATTACAGCAGGACGGGTATCAAATCGCTTTGGGCTCTTTCGTTAGGTTGCGTGTTCCGAAATCATAAATCGTGTGATGGTAAAAACTGCCGTCGAAATGAAGGAGGGACAGCGACACGCTCTTTTTATGAGGTCAATTTTTAAAATCCCCGTCGCTTGCAAAAATAGTTTTATTCTAGTTTTGATAACACGACAAAGAAAAAAAAAAACTTTGACTGAAAATATGATGAAAAAAATTTGCAGCATTCTTGGAAAAATGTACGTTGTCAATTTGTCACTTTTGAATAAATGTGCAATCTATGAAGTGTCCTTTTAGATGCAGAGAATAGTTCATCGTGCATTCGCAAAAATTTCGCATCAGTGAATAATTAACATAAATCACTTTCATAAACACGTGAATTGACTTAGGTTAGCGAGAACAGTAAGTTTCTGGATGCCTTGATGCTTCACAATATTCAACAATCACCTTTCATCCATCTGTAGCAAAGTAAATCGTAGACGCTGATGCCGGAGATCACATGGATAATTCGGCACGCCGATTTCATTGTGCGAGTGGTTGTCGTAATCGTCCAATGACTTCGGAACAGTCGGTTCTTTACGAAGTCATTCCGCAAAATTAATTTCAATGTGAATTGAAAAGCGTCCAGGTGAATAAAAAAACTATTCTCTTCGTCATTTTTCCATGCCCGAAAAATATCCCAGCTACTCATTTTTTAGAAGTATAAATACGAGGAGTGGTCCAAAAAATGTTAACCTTCAATTGAGGTACATAAAAAGATCCGAAATTTTCCTCAATAAAACAGGAAAGTAAAACCACTGGAATAAAGTGATTGATTCGTGCTCGATTTCTTCCCTCCTGCTCCATTATTCTGACATAACTACCAAAACGTAGTGGAATGGCGACTACAGAACACAGTACTGTATATTCATGTCAACAAAATACCAATCGCCTTCATTTGAATTGATTTCATCAATTTCCCCGACTGTAGAACTCGTAAATTAAACCAATCACACAGGAGAATATAAAAAATACGAATTATTTTAGCTTCCTGTGCAGACGATAGAAACTCACCGGATGGGCTGATCACGAAATAAAAATTTCCGCTTTACATTTGCGCTCGCTAATGGCATGGATGAAAAGTTGAAGACATATAATGAACTAATTGACTGTAATTCCGCTTCAAATCGATCTGCTATGTTTGACTACCAGAAAACGTCAAGCTAGTCTTCCAAAAGGCATTAGGCGAGTTTTTAATAATGGTTTCGTCGGCCATACAAACACCGAAAGATCCACGAAATGATTCCTCACTGAAGAGATTGAAATTACATTTAAAAAGCATTTCACCACCTAAAGTAAAAGAAACGTGATTTCATAAATTCGTTTCAAATGTTCGAAGTCATTCAATTGAAACGGGGTTGAAATTATAATTTATCTATTATTGCTGCCCACAAATACTCTTGACCCTTGTACCACGGTTTTATACAGTTGTACAGTGCTGTGTCTTCTAATTTTGACAAAACTCGTGTTTTTTTCACCAAATTTGAAATTCACACCAACACTTGAAAGATACTGCACTTCTGATAACCATGAGCAAGAAATGCCTTTCAATACTTTCCATAGTGTGAGGGTGCAAAAAAGTGGATGATGCGCCTGCCTTACGTCGACTGCTAAAAAAAAATACGTTGCCCAAGTAATATTTGCAATTCAGGAGAATGTTTCACTGATGTGCAAAAATCTTGGTTCAAGTCTCGGTAAGGTTCCCCAAGTAGTTCAAGTAGATATCCCCAAGTAGATGCTTTACTTGGGTACCAATAATAATCAGGAGAGATTTTTATAAAACGTTCGATTACATTGAACTGGAGTTGACTGATGATGAAGTCTTTTCTGAAATCAAACGCATGAATGACTCCATGCTCATGTATTTTGAAACTTCAATCACCAGCCCTTGTAATGTCATACGAACATGTTACAATGAATGGTGCTCCAAGCCTTCATACTGCGAATACGAGATGAAAGAAGCGCCTTTTTGTAGAAGGCGCTATTTTCGGAACAAAGACCTTCATGCTATTTCGTGCATCCGAACAGCAATAGTACAAATCATGCCCCGAACAGTGGATCTACAAATGAACCTCATTCAGCCGAACTTCAGGGGACCAGGAAAAAAAAAGCCAAGTTAGGGACACAAGCATTTTTGTTGAGGGAAAGCAAGAGGAATTCAAGGAAATACAGTTCTCGATATTCTGGGCCCTCAATTGATTCTCAAGTGAATTGACAGGATGCTGAACTTGGAGTTAGGTTCAAAACACATACAGTTACATTTTTAATGCATTTACATTTCCATTTTCATTTATTTACAGAGTCAATAAAATAATAGCCAAGATGGGTTTGAGAGGGAAAGTCTTTGAGTTAGGGAGGTTTTCAGCGAATTTTTTCCGATTGAATTCAGACAGGGACTTGAAATCAAAACTCGTCTCAGAGAGATTCGTGTTATCGAGGTTCAACTGCATTTAAAATGAACGATCACTACCTTTCCGGTTCTTCAATCAATAATGACTAGAAAAATTTCAACAACAGAGAAAAGGAAAACTGTCTCGTATATTTGATAAAAGATTGAAAAAAAAAAACTCACGACAAGAAAATGGCTGTGAGGGGCATTGAAGATGACTCGCTCGCCTGACTCGGCCACCCTGCCAAGCACACCAGTCCCCCACGGGACGACCAAAGTCGGGCGACACCGTTGAATCGCAGTATTCGGCGCCGGCACCAGCAGCCGCCGAGAAGAAACGGCGCTGTCCTGCAGGTCATTGTCACAGGCGATCGACGCCGTCCTCGTCACCGCCAGCAAAACAGTCGCCGGCTCACTTTCCGCCAAAACACCAACGTTGATGCTGACACGGGCGCAAAGCGTCTCCACACTCAGCTCAGTTGAAATGTCACGCACCTTCAAAAATTTTACGTCATGAAAAGACCAAGGCTCAAAAGACAGCATTCCTTCACCGATTTCCAATTAGAAACTTTCAGCGTTGATAACACGAAACAAAGCAAAAAAGCGCACAAATTATCAACGACCGATGGGGACAGTATCACAAACGAAAACCCCACAAATGATTAAGCTTAGTGTTCACTCGAATTTTTCTAGCACAGAATTTTCTTTGAACCAATGGAGTGTCTAGATGAGGTGCATCATTTTAAACTGCAACCAAAAAAATATTCTGACTAAAACCAGTCGAATGATTTAATTCAACAAATCCTTTTCGAGATTTCCGACTCAAGACCACTAGAGGCAGAATCATGATTTTTCATCAGAAGCTCACTCGATTCAGGAAACATTCTATGCAACGATATAAAACGCAATAAAAGTGCATCTCAGAATAGCAAGCTTTCGTTCCTCAGGTACAGAAAAAGAGATGGCGTCTCACATCGGAGTGAAAAACATTAAAATTATGAACGAAGAACAGGAATATAAACAATTCGACAACAACATCAAATTCGGAGGCACAAAAAGCAGAAAGTCGCCAAAGGAGTCAATACAGTTGAACCTCCCTATATCAAATTATTTTTCAAGTCCCTATCTGAATTCCCTAAAACGCGATGCTAAAAATCTTTCTAACTAGGGAGACTTTTCTTCCCCAAACCTCCATAACTCGAATTTTGTGGAGGCTTTTCGGCTATTACTTTATTGTCATAAAAAAAAAGAGAAGAGCAATGAAAATGTAACTTAATTTTTTTCGAAAGGAAATGAAAAAATAATTGGGCAAACTCGGCAAAGGAACCCTTGCCTCCAAGTTCTGCACCCTGTAAAATCATTTGATGAGCAATTCAATGCCTAGAATATCGCCAATCACAATATCCTGTAATTTTTCTCTCTTTGGAAAACTGGCCCCAACTTTGGAAAGGTGCACTCCTTTTTCTCGCACACAACTTCATACACACACACATACGTACCAACTCCAAGAAGCAGTGAGTAGGTGAACGACGCTTGAGCCGACGTTTGGCGGCGGCGTCCGGGCTGTGACACGTCGGCACCTGAACTCGGGACTCCATGAGCAAACTCAAGAGTTGCGAAGTCGACGGCGGCAATGACGCACATTTCCGTAACTCTTTCATACTCAATCGGCGCCGTCCAGAGCCGCAACACGATCCGGCTGCAAACCTAGTTCTGCCACTCGAACATGCCTCCATTTCTGCGCAAACACTGTGGAACCTGGCAAATAATTCGGCACACATCAGAAAATGCGACTCCCGGAATGCTAATTGAACGGTTTTTCACTTGGTCTCACGCTAAAAACTCCTGAAACCCTACTAACCTACGGTAGCTGATTAGTAAAATCAAGACGTAAGACATAATTTGATGTCCATCAAGACAATTGCAGTTCAAAAATCTCGTAACCACCAAATTGAATCCCTCAAAAAGAAAGAAGAAAGAAACAGACCAACTTTTGAGACATGACACTACCATTTTCGACCTCATCTTGAACTTTTTCTCAACATGATTTACACGCAGAGAAGACAGTCGAATTACCATCTCAACCAAGTGACGGAATAACGTTCGAATCTTCCGAAGTCACACGCTTCACAAAATTAAAAGTAGTTCAACTATTACCAAATACGGTACTTCGGAAACTTTTATAAATTCAGTAGTCGAGATTTGGAAATATTCAACTAATTCAAACTGGTCTTCAGTTGGAAATGTTCGCGTTAGCGATGCTGAAATCACATGAAAAACTAATAATAAATAAGAGGGTTTACTTAAAACGCTAAAACTGGGCACACACCGATTTCATTTTTGAGTGTAAGGAAAATTCATGAACGATTCATAGAATCTAACCCGAAAGGATCTTCTCAGCTCAACACTTCCAGTCAAACATTAAAATTGCAAGGAATTCCAGGAAAACCTGAATAAAGCGCAGAAGATCACGGAAGCGGAAAATTCACGATAAAATCATCAGCTTCCGACGTACCTTGCACGCCTCGGTGGAGATTCCGGAGACTCAACAAACAATTCCGGTCGAGCAATCGGAGGATGTAGTTCTGAATCGCGGATAGTCATTAGATCGAAGTCAGACAAGGCAGGAATGTCCGTGAGACAGAGACCAAAGCAACGTTCACAGTTCTGTCTTCGTCGTTCTTCCTCGCCGTCGTCCTTTTCAAGCTCTTCTTCCTCTGCTATTCGCTTCTTGCTGCTGGTAGTTCTCTTGTTTTCTTCGCGAACGGGGTTCCTAAGCAGTGTGCTACTGACTGTGGAGGCAGGAAGAGCTGCGTCCAGCGCTCGGCTAGGAGCTGCTTCCAGAAGATATCTGCAAAGCACATCCGGGTGTGCGTCTAGCCAGCGCACAACCTGCGCCTCATCAAGCTCGACCTCCTTGCTGACGTCCATTTCTGGACCACGGATTCCGCTAAGTTACGTTCATCGTTCACAGAGATTTCCTAGCTAATCGCGAATTACAGACGCTCATAAATGTCGATCATAGCACCAAGAACACTACATGTTTCCTTTTGAAGGAGCACAAAAACATCACAACGAAGGTCGTATGACGAATGTTTCACTTGACAGAATGGGCAGCCTCTGATTTTCGCACTGAATACCAGACTACAAGACAATTAATGATCCTTGAGAAAATCAGATCTGTCGCGGAAAATACGGCAGCCCGCGTGCTCTTCCACAAGTGTAAGTCTAAATGGGAGCTTTCTTTAGTCTTGATTGAATTAAGTACAAACTCTCTCGAGACTCTCTGTAAAGGTCACTGTAATACGGTTTCTGCACCGTACCGGAATGGATCCTGTATAAATTAAATTACCCGAAACAGTTTACATCCACCGATGGAATCAGTAGTCTTCGATGTCATCACGATTTGTGCCCCAACTGAAGAGCTTATGAAATCGCATCTCCTACAGGAACATAAAAGTGACCAAAATTGAGTAACGACGTAAGAAACAACAAAACTGAAAAAGTTATCCACTTGAAGCAAAGCCTTAGATGACTCAAAGTTATGCGACTGATATTTCACGAGTGCATTCTGGAGCAGACTTCAACTTTCAAAATCAAGACACGCTCAAGTCATTCGTCACACGACATCGCGGACACGCGTGCTCGTCGACGCTCCTTGTCCACAAGCTGACGGCGGAATGAGCTGAACATTTTTCTCAGATGCCCCAGAACGTGTAAAATAATTCGCATCATTCTGAGTGGGATGTTTGACCTAGCAATTCTGTCGTACTTTTCATGCTAGATGTCGCTAAATGTCAGAATTGCAGCATGCAGCCCTCGACCGACACATGCGACTTCCTCTTTATACATGCAGTACAGTAGTGTATATTGGTACGTACAGCGTCAGTGATGCCCACCTTATGTACAGTATAGACTATAGAGATACTTTACTTCAGCTCATGTGTGACTTAGTCACCAAACTTTTCAAATTCTTCAGATATTGCGCTGCAAGACCTTAGAATCATATTTCAAGCCTTCTGATGTGTTTCAAGAAAATATTTTCCTCATCGTCCAAGTGTGCAAACAAAAACACGAATTTTTGAGGGAGCTTACCCTGTGCAGATCAAAATAAAGGTTGAAATATCACGCACAGTGTTATAGTAAGCTGCATACATTTTGGGAGTGCTCATTCAGGGATCTGGATAAATACAATTTGGAACATATCATCATGATGCTATATTGCCCTATTAATTATCTCCATATATTTTATACAGCTCTACTAAAAAATAATAATGTTGACACGTTGCTAATTCTGTAACTGCTAAGAATTTAATGAAAGAATTTGCAACTTGATTTGATGACAGCTTTCCTTGCTGGATAATGGCTGATGCACAACAGAGATTTTCAAAGAGAAATGAATCAAGGTCAACCAAAATATAAATCCTACTATTCAGTACTTTTACAATGCAATCAGGACCAGCATTAAAAATAGCTTTGTTGCAAATAATGTAAATAACTCATGTAACATTATGGCTATCAGACAGGGTCCTTCAAAATAACTTAGTTGCAATTGCAAGTGATTATTCATTATAATGAGATTAGCATGACACATTTTATTGTAAACGTATTTTATGCACAGAACTGATCAAATATTTGTTAAAATTTACCCAAGCCCTGGGGCAACCTTGGTGACATTTTTGTGATTGTCACGTACACCAGCATTAATCAGCATAACATCACAGTATCTTCCTGGGTCAATTTTGTATTTCTAGGTACATGGTAGATTTGGTTCCCATGCCTTCAAAATTTTTCTCAAGACTGCCATAAAAATTTTGCTGTTGGTTCATTTGTAAGATAAAAGTTTCATAGCAATTAAACTTTCCTTAGCGCCAAAATTAAATTGTGATGTTGTAGACTCAAGTACATTACTAGCTGTTCTTGCTTCGGGCAATACTAAACCATTACTATTTGCATCATCTAACATCCCTTTAATACATGATGCGGTAGCTATTTTAACAAATTCATGGCACTTTAGTAAAAAATTCATCCAATTCTCAAAGGTTTCTAAGTGGTGTAACTCCTGCAGCATAAATACATTAGTTTGTGCATCACCAGAGCACCTTCTTTTCTTATGTCCAGCATTGCAAATGGATAGAAATCAGCTTAAGAAAGATTTAAAATTACTGAAATTCAATGAGGAGACACTTTCTGAAATCTTAAAGGATCAAGATACATTTTTGGCCTTATATGATTTCTCTTCAAAGATTCTCTCTAAATTGTTCATTGAACTAAAACTCATACAGAAACAGGCTGAAGACCTCGTGCTTTAAATAAACTTTTACTGCTGCTTTTTCTTCAATATTGGGGATAGGTGGATGTATGCAGCATATGTGTAGGATGTCCAGTTTTATTTTATTTTGTGGAGTGTGTTCTCTTCTGTTTTTGTCATTGGTTTGTGCTTTGTTTCATGATATGAAGTGATTGAATGTCTTGGGGGGAGTTGAGTTGGGTGGGGAGGGGGTTTGGCTGTGGGAGTTTTGGTTGTGCCTTGTGAACGCTGAAAAGCGGCAAATAAAGTTTTCTGTTCATTCATTCATTCAATTAGGTTTTCAAGTGTACAAAGCTTTCCTGATACAGTCAACCCTTGGTTAATGTTCTGTTTGCTGAACATTTTTTTGCTTAACGTTCCTGGTCATGTGAGAAAAATCCCCTTGCTTAACGTTCTGAAATTTGCTTAACGTTCTGCAGTTGTGTGGCACTGGGTGATCTATGTGGACGCCTCCCTCCCTCCCTCCTGTACATTTTCTTGAATGTAACTTTTTCCACAGCTTTAAATGTGCTTCCTGTGTGGTGGTGTGGTGTTGAAATTATTTTATGAACGATTGCAGTGTCGCACTCTGAATTTTGGGTAACACTTAGACCTTTCCTTGTTTAAAATGAATCTCTGATTTCAATTGAGTGAAGAACTGTGGTTACTTTTTGAATGTAATGGCAGTGCATAAAGCTCAGTTGTTGGAATACACTCTTTCCTTAATTTTTTCTGAATTTTACCTCTAGAAAATTTTGCCTGACACCAATTAAACGTTTCTCCCTTATATCTTAAGGGAGAGACTACCTCACTTAACGTTTTTTCAGCTAACGTTTTTTCCCACTGCACCAACTAAAAATGTTAAGCAAGGGTTGACTGTATTCAAGAAGTCAAAACCAGAAGTTGCCCACTTTGCATCACTGGATTGGTGAATGGCATGACTTTTAACTTCAACAATAAGATAGAGATGCCAACCCTTCAACCTTTGAATGGTGGTGGGTTGCTTTCCATTCTGCAGAAACTTGGGATTCTTCCACACACTACACACAGGCAAATTTTCTTTTAACAAAAGGTAATGAAAATGCCCCTGGGTTGCACAGACATAAGTTGGGGAAAATCTGGGAAGAGAAAATCATATTGTTTTTGAAATCTCCAATATTAATTATTCTAAAGGAATGCAGGAAAATGCATCCTAGCGCAATATCCTTTCAGCCAAAATTTTCTGCTGGAAGATTGAACAAAATACATGTATGCACTTTTCCTCATAACTTATGCCTTGATTCAAAAATCAGATCTTTTTTCTTTTTCCAGTGCTCATGAATGTCATGATGGACACAAAATTTTGAAAAAAATGTCTAAATTTTTCCACAGAAAATCAAACGCAGCACATAAACCTGGCAATGCTCCCAAATAAGAACATTATCAATAACATATACAGTACACAGAAAGTTTGGACATTTGCATATTTGTGTCCCTACATGGCAAGAAACGTTCATTTTCCCACATTTCCAACTTACACGCAAATAAAATTGATACCCTAAAATAGATGCCATAAAATCTTATGGTATCAACCAATTTTTGAGGACTTCAGAAAAAGTTTTTTTCTACTGAATACCGTAATCTTTAAAATGGAATTATGATGATTAATGACCAGAAGGAATTTTCACATCAGACAAACCTTGAATCAAGTAGATCTTGCTTTTCTGGTTCAGTATTCTCAAAATGTTTATTATTAGATGAAGAACTTAATTACTTCCCAAACAAAAAATAGCTTCATAATCATGCACCAATCTCTTCATTATGGCAGATTGACGTGTGGAACTACTGTTGGAAGCATGTTTTTCATTTTTTACAGCTTTCATCCAAGCTACAAGAGCAAGTCAGTCACATTTGGGATCTGAAAATTCAGAATGTGCCTTCCTGCATTATTTTCAGGAAATTACTGGCATATCCACTAAATGTTCTACAAATAAGTTTGCTACACTGCAATCAGAAAGTTTGCATTAACAAGATTGTTTGAACATGACTTTTGTCAGCTTTCTGTCATGACTTGAGAAATAAAGTCAACCCTTGATTTAGTGCCCCTTAATTTAATGCAACCCTTACACAGTGCCTCAAATTTCCCTGGTACAAATCTCCCTTCAAGATGTTGTTGACAAAAACCCCCAATTTTGAGCCAACTCACTCAGTGCCACAAGAAATGGGTAGAAACTGAAGTAAACTTGAGCCTTTTTTGAAGTACAGTATACTGTATAATTGGATTATAAAACTTTTGACCTAGAATCACATCCCCATGCTCACATACAGTACAACTCAAGATAAATGTGGAAAATCTATTTTTGATTTTTCATGATTGAATTTTTTGCATCTCTTTCATTGAAAAAATAGGGAAGTGGAACCTTTTGTGGAAACATTGGTAATTCCTTCTTTCCTCTGCATGAAGGCACTTTATATAAAACTAACTATAATGCATACAACATCTTGAGAAACAGCTGTGATCTTGTAGTAGATGTCATTTGTTTAATTTGTTTAAAAACCTAATACATTCTGCCTTGATACATATTTTGAAATAAAATATTAAAAAGTAACTTTGAGCTTCAAATAATTTATTTTTCTTTTTTCTTTTATTGAACACCCTGACTAACCAAAAACTCTGTGAACAAGTTGAAAAAAATGTCTAAATTTTTCCACAGAAAATCAAACGCAGCACATAAACCTGGCAATGCTCCCAAATAAGAACATTATCAATAACATATACAGTACACAGAAAGTTTGGACATTTGCATATTTGTGTCCCTACATGGCAAGAAACGTTCATTTTCCCACATTTCCAACTTACACGCAAATAAAATTGATACCCTAAAATAGATGCCATAAAATCTTATGGTATCAACCAATTTTTGAGGACTTCAGAAAAAGTTTTTTCTACTGAATACCGTAATCTTTAAAATGAAATTATGACAATTAATGACCAGAAGGAATTTTTACATCAGACAAACCTTGAATCAAGTAGATCTTGCTTTTCTGGTTCAGTATTCTCAAAATGTTTATTATTAGATGAAGAACTTAATTATTTCCCAAACAAAAAATAGCTTCAATCATGCACCAATCTCTTCATTATGGCAGATTGACGTGTGGAACTACTGTTGGAAGCAGGTTTTTCATTTTTTACAGCTTTCATCCAAGCTACAAGAGCAAGTCAGTCACATTTGGGATTTGAAAATTCAGAATGTGCCTTCCTGCATTTATCGTCAGGAAATTACTGGCATATCCACTAAATGTTCTACAAATAAGTTTGCTACACTGCAATCGGAAAGTTTGCATTAACAAGATTGTTTGAACATGACTCTTGTCAGCTTTCTGTCATGACTTGAGAAATAAAGTCAACCCTTGATTCATTGCCCCTTAATTTAATGCCACCCTTACATAGTGCCACAAATTTCCCTGGTAAAAATCTCCCTTCAAGATGTTCCTAAGGAAAACCCCAATGTTGAGCCAACTCACTCAGTGCCACAAGAAATGGGTAGAAACTGAAGTAAACTTGAGCCTTTTTTGAAGTACTGTACAGTATACTGTATAATTGGATTATAAAACTTTTGACCTAGAATCACATCCCCATGCTCACATACAGTACAACTCAAGATAAATGTGGAAAATCTATTTTTGATTTTTGATGATTGAATTTTTTGCATCTCTTTCATTGAAAAAATAGGGAAGTGGAACCTTTTGTGGAAACATTGGTAATTTCTTCATTCCTCTGCATGAAGGCACTTTATATAAAACTAACTATGATGCATACAACATCTTGAGAAACAGCTGTGATCTTCTAGTAGATGTCATTTGTTTAAAAATCTAATACATTCTGCCTTGATACATATTTTGAAATAAAATATTAAAAAGTAACTTTGAGCTTCAAATAATTTATTTTTCTTTTTTCTTTTATTGAACACCCTGACTAACCAAAAACTCTGTGAACAAGCTTATTTTTCCTATACAGTACTGGAAACCCTGCACTGGACCTCTTTCTCAAACAATACCCTAGATTTAGTGCCACCCTTGCTTAGTGCCACAAAATCTGCCTGGACAAATGGTGGCACTAAATTGGGGTTTGGATGCTTGTTGTAATGAAATATGTGTTGTGTTGTAAGTGCATTTGTTGCAAGAAGATTTTACTGTATTCATCGATTCACAATTCAACATTGTGCCAAATGCCTATAGTCCAAATCAGAACCACTACCAGGCACCCATGAAATCTCTCCAAAGCTGTCTGTGCATCACAAAGGTCAACTTGAGCGGATGATACACTCGACATCGCCTCAGGCGGTCCTCAACCAAACGCGAGTTGAAACGCTCCTCGTCCCACAAAACGCAAAATCCCTGCAAAACATGCCTCGTCTTTCTTCCGTCCGCAAATTTAGCCAAAAGAAGGTTAACTGCTAATGGCACAGCGACTTCGCTAAACAACCAATTATCTTCTGCGTGTATAGCAGCAATAACGTCGCTGAGTCCTCGTTGCAACCCTTTCGGCACATACACAAAATCCGCAGAACAATGACCTTCGCGAAAACCTGATGCCTTTGATCTTTGCAAATAATTTCGCGTGAGTTCCAGGGGCAGTCTGGACAAAACGTTTTCAGCTCGCTTCAAGTGCTCTTTGTATGCCCAGGATGACGATGATGAGTCTCGACTGAAATCCGAGTCAATCGGATGCCGAGTGACAGGCGGCAGCCATATTTGATCGCGTGGAAGGCTCTGTGTCATTGGGATGTTGAGGAACACGTCATCGGCCATGTAGACCAAGTCCGAGGCGCCATTTGTGACGTCCAGGCACTGCTTAAGGCAGCGCTGTTGAAAATGGCCGGCTTTTGAAGAGCAAGCCAATGCAATCACAGAGTTATTTGGCCAATATTGCGAATTTTCCACTACGCCGTTTAAATCCAAAATCTGCTGGTGCTCGTGAGGAGACCCTCGCACTTGTTTTGGCAGAGTATCAGTGTCCAAGAGGAGGAGGATGTTGTTGAATTTTGACAAATAGTTGGATATGAGCTCTGGTCCGATTGCAGTGATCACAGAGGCATTATTGAACATGAGACATAATTGGGTAGTTTGAGTCCAATATGAGCTGCTAGTGCTTGTTGTTTGTCCCTGTTGTTCACCTTGGGTTGTGTGCAGAAGGTCTTTGGCCCATGAATGGGCGTATGTCATTTCCTCACTACTGATTTTCCCTTTCCACCAGAAAAATCATATTGAGAAAAGGGTACTTTCGTGTTATCTCAGTACCTACTTTCCATGCCTTATTTTATACAACTGTTGAGTTTGGCGAACAAAGTGCAATCTGATTTTGGGAGGTGGTTAGGTCAGGTTATGTTAATTAAAAGATATTTGTATCTAACATAACCTGACCTAACCTAACTTTACCTAAGTGCCTCCCAAAATCAGTTTCAGCAAATCAGTTTCTGCTTTCAATCTGATTGTACAAATTGGGTTTCTGCTGAGCAAATCAGTTTCTGCTTTCAATCTGATTTTACAAATTGGGTTTCTGCTGAAACTGATTTTGCAAGGTGGTTAGGTAAAGTTAGGTTAGGTCAGGTTATGTTACTTAAAAGATATTTGTAAATAACATAACCTGACCCAACCTAACTTTAACTAACCGCCTCCCAAAATCAGTTTCAGCAGAATGCAGAAACATTAAATTCACAGTTTCTGGTAGGTTTTCATGATTATGAACTTGTCCTAAAGATTTGTCTGGATGGTAGTGTGGTCTAGGAATGAGGTACAGAGACAATAGGAAAGTAGGTACTGAGATAACAGGAAAGTACCAAGAAAAGCTTTTGGATGCAACATGAAAAAGCCTCCACAGTAAAAAGCATTCAAAGAAAATATAATTTCAGAAAATCTACCTCATGTTGACTTGAGTTGATATTCTCTCAAAAATTCCGAATTTCACTTGAATCTTGGATTAATAAAAAGTATCAGTAGCTTTGCCAAGGAAACAAATAAGAGCATTACTATTCAATATTTGTGATTATTGCATGATTTACAAATTAGAGTTGAGTTTCCATTAAAAAAAAGACTGTATTAAGGTGAATAAACGGGAGAACTCAAATCTCAACTGCTGCATCTACATTCTGAGAAAATGAGGTTACTACATAGACATTTATATCCAAGAATGAATAAGTGATATCATATGCTGTGATTTCTCAGAATTCTTCTGCAATAGGAATTCAAATTTTCTTGTGATAAGAAGGACCATTGAACTTGATCTTTTTAACTCTTCCTTTGTGTGTACAATTTTATGATATTTTTGAATCATGACATCAAGTATATTAGTGATGAACCATTTGGATAGTTTCATGTATGGGGTACTTTTAATGCCGCTTAAGCGGATGTACAAATGATTGACTGGTTCAGCTATAAATAAAATTTTTTATAATCCAAGTAGAATGGAAGAATTTGCGCACACACATTTTTCTCCTTACTTCTGATGATTTTTCTCTGCACAAAAAAATTATGCTTTTATATATTTTTTCAATTAAGGTTCTCATATAAATTTTCGCTATTCTTTTTAATTCAGCTGGTACTAGATTCGACGATGGGTTTTTATCATAACAATTTAAACGGCTGAATAAAAAGCCAAAGTTTTTAAGCAAAATTAAAAAGTTCTCATAAGAACACATACATGAAGTTTCTCCCGTTGAAAATAATTGTTTATTTCAATAGTACGAGGAAACAGAATTCTGAAAAATAAATGTGTTTGACAATAACATTGTTGAATTGTATGATGCAAATATTTTTTAAATTGTGCCCATTTGGTTGATGTTGTGACCCTGAACACGTTTTTTTCATGCAATGTTGACAAATTTGTATGACAATTTCTGTTGCGCAAGATGCAATTTGATTTCAGATGTGAATACAGTTGAATGTAGAATATATTGTACATACCTGCAGCTTTCAGCAGTTCATAGTACTTGAGAAAAAGTGTTCCACTTATTCCTGTACTGGCATGCCTTAAAGGAGCGTTCTTCAGCAGCCTAATGATGCTATCAATATCTTGTTGACCTGTGTTAGAAAGGGTTCTTCCTTTAGTGTGACCCCTCACACCCCTGCTCGGAATAGTAAGCATTGTGCAAAGCGGATACATTTTGTTTATCATAGCCTGAGCCACATTATTCCTCAGCTGATTTGCCTCATGGTCAGCATTACTCAAAAGCATCAGTGCCCAGAAGGCCTCCTTTGAAAATAGAACAGCTTGGGGATACTGGAAAAAAAAACAAGTTAGTAAATCAGGGGAAGACCAGCTCAAATAACACAGTAAACCTTTCAAATGTACTGACTACTGTACAGAAAAATCTCATTACAACAAACTTGTGAGGACCTCAGAAAACGTTTCTTATAAAAAATATTTTTATAATGAGATTTTGAAATTTATTGACTGATGAGAAGATTTTCTTCAAATTAGACCTGCACATATTCCACATCTTCCTTTTGTGGCACTTTCAGATGATTTTCAGTTGCTGAAAAACTGTAAAAGAAATCTAATTGTTAATAATAATACAAAGGTTTACTCTGAATAAGAGGGAAACACTAGCACTTTTTCTTGACCATAAGTTTTTCTGAGCAATTCCTGTAGAGATTAGTAAGGGTGGATATTCCTAAATTTCTGAAACTTTTTATAACACTAGGATTCTCAACCACACAAACCCCTTTTAATATGAGTTTTTCTGGGTTCATTTTTTCCATCTGAAACCATCTGAAAAAATTTTCATCAGTGTTTGTTGTAAGAGATTCTCTGTACACAATACAATACTGAATATACTTGCCTGAATTTGTTGAAGCTTTAAAAACATGCCTCTGGGCAGCACAATGTTCTCCAGTAGATTGCCATGGTGTGTGTCATCAAAGATCATTCTTATTGCAGGTAAGCAAGTCATCTGCTTTGTTTTGTTGTGCAAAACTGCATTTATTGAATCATCAATGGATATTTCATCAGATCTGTCCAGCTGTAAAATGGATTAAGTTGATGATTTATGCAGTAATATGAATATACAGTACTATTGTACAGCTCATTTTCTATTAGGATTGCTTCTGAGTTCAAGTTTCTCTTGAGCAAAATTCTTGCTTAATCAATGGAGAAACACCAGAAACTATACACATGTACTATATAAGTACTATATACTAGTACATATGCATTATAAGATATAAAATCATTTTATTGGAGCATATGCAGTAGTTATGATATACAGCAAGAACCTAAGACTTGGATGTAATTGGTGCATCAAGAGTGTCCCAAAGTTGAGTCTCAATTTCCCATAGACTTCCATTACTTAATTTTTAAGGGAGTTTCATGGCAGAAATATTAATCAGAATTTCTAACAAATTGTCTGCCAATTGACATTGACTCAGTCAATATCTCTCAACTCAATAAGAAAATTTGGGGCAGTGAATACTGTACCTCTGTACAGTATTCTAAATTGAAATGTGGGCATCTGTAAAAATAATGTTCATCACAAAGATAAGGATGTTCTCTATGCTGGAGGTAATTTTTGCAATTAGCTGAATGGATGGGAAAATGATGAGAGAAATGTCATCATATTTGTCTTGCACTGATCTTATGAGGTTGTAAATACAGTATCTGTTTCTTGCAATTCAGCGTGATTAAAGTCACTTGTCCTAAAACGTATTGGCAATTCTATCATGCAATGTGTGTATGTCAAGTCAATGTCTGCATGTCAAGTATTTTTTATGCCTTCTTTTTGGAAAATAAATGTCCCTATGTCAAATTGTCTGCATGCTGAGGTGTCTACATGTGGGGGTCTCACTGTATAGCATTGCCATAATTTTAATATTTGACACATTTTAAACACTAGTTTGCTGGAAGCACATGGACTTCCAAATATTTAAAAGAGCATGCACATTTGACGGCAGGTCTTTCCTTTCCTCACGATTGTGGAATGTAAATTCACATACAATTCTAAGTCTTCTCTTTATTCCACACTTGCCAATTAAAAGTGGATTCCTAATCAGGATATATGATCAAATTGAAGTCTGTACAGTTTGTCAATCCTTATAAATTCAAATTTCTCATCTTGACTAACAAAACTCTCAACAAATTCTTGCTTGAATACTCTCATGTGAGCTTCAAATACTATATCTTAACTCTGGCATCCCCACATCTTTCTTTTGGAATGTAATGTTCTTTAAACTTCAATTTCAATCTGTACATTTGTGAACACATAATTGAATACGGCATATACAGAATAAATGCTTGGAAAATGTTCATAACGGATACGACCTGAATGGCAGCCGCTGACTTCAAATGCAATTCTGGACGGAAAAATCTGCCAATCTCGTTGAAATTCGGCGAAAATATGCTTGGATATCTTGTGAAAGACAGTTGATTTGACTCTGGCGTGTCCGTGATGTCAATGATGACTTCAGCTCCATACTGAATAGCAAATAGAAAGCCTATGTTTTTCGCAGGCAAATTTAGCCCCTTTATCTTGTTGACATGGAATGGAAGACTTTTCTGTACATCGTAGCTTAAGAATATTTGTCTGAAAGCACCAAGGAAAACCTGCTGGTTACTTCAACAATTTATGCACCAACAAATTCACTTCAATTGCATGCATGAATCGAAAACTAGATTTTTACGATAGGTGACCTATTTTAATTGTGGCTGTGGAATAACAAGATACCATATACATCAGGAAAATATATTCTCAGGGTTGTGAAAGCATCCAATTCCTATTTTCCTTTTTTAAATTCTCAACACAAAAGAAATGGAGGAGTGGAAAATAGAATGTCTCAATTTTTATTGGAAACATAATATGTGCAGACTGTGGTCTTCTGCTCATATCTTTTGGACATCATTTAAAAAAATGAACTAATATGCAGTTGGCCACACTGCAATGAGATCCTTTCAAGCAGAAATTAATGTGAGCTAACTGGAAATACTGTACAGTATGCATTTTTCATTTGGCTGCATTTATTTGTGGAAAATATGGAACAAGGATGAAATCACTTTGAGTGCTGGCCATCCAAATTTGAAATGATGTTTGAAATTGTGTTATAAGTTTTAAAAAATTATGTTTTCTTTTTCTTCAAATCTCTCCATTCCCTTTCAACTGACTGACCATCATAATCCATTCTTGATACATAGCAATTATATTTTGTAGGCATTGAATGTCTGAACATACTGAACATCACCTTTGAACAAAGATTGACTGAAGTAAACTATTCCCTATACAGAAAGTTATTTTTATTAGCAAGGAATACAAGGAGATTTCTTTCACTGAAAAGCGAATGTAGTGCAATTTATGAGGACCATTATCAACATCAATTACGTTTATGAATCCAGTTTTTGCGTAAGGGTAGACACGTTAGTAAAAATGATCGATGAAGTCCATGTATAATTTGAAAATTCGATAAATCAAGTGACACAAAAAATTGAATTTCGAACTTCGAGCTGCCTTTTTTTTGTTTACCTTGGATCCTCTTGGTAGACGTAAGAACAGGGAATTTCAGACTGTGGCTCCAGGTGAATAACGCAGAAATGATATTTGTAAATCAGTTTTTCGATTGAAGGTGTAACATTTCCACAATTATGTGACATCATTACGGCCCACTTCTTCCAGTGAAAACAACCATTGATGTTCACACTCAACCTCACTCTAAGATTCAGGTCACTGACGTATGTTCCATCCTCCATGGATTCCTGTGATAGAAATTCATCTAACAATTAGCTCCAACAAATAACCAATGGTCATTTATACAAGTTTGATCACTGCATTCACTTTACATCTTACATTCAAAGACAGTAAGTGTTCGCAACAATTTTATTCTGATGCATGGTGTTATTCATTTCTGTATATATAAGCAGTTTTCCTATATCAGCATTTGGTAACTTTTCCAGTCTAATCAAAATTCAACTTTTAAATTTCGCAATTTTGATGATATAGGCCTAATTTATGGACGAGGTTGCGTTTCATTCAAAATCTCAACAAGAATTGAAATACTTTCAAAGATTTTTCCAGTCATTTGAATCAGGTACATGCAGACAGACCCAAATGCAGACACCCCAGCATATGGTAAATTTGACTTGGGGTCACTTGAAAATTCAAAAAATTGAGCCCAAAATCCAAACAATATCTTGACATACAGACACCTTTCAGCATTTCTAGAAAATTGGAAAATTTTAATTTTCAATATTTGAATACAGTATCTCTTCAAAAAAGCAAGCTATTTATTTCCACCAAAGTTAAAACTGAATATCATCATATAATTGCTTGAATTTTTAGTCAAAAATGGGTTAATCTTGTGCTTATTTTTTTCAGCATTATCTATCATCTGTGCACAGGTCAGCAAGACTTATACAGTACATTTTATTTGTATTTTTGAGTCCATTCCATGCCAAAGGATCATATTCTTTGTGGGTTTCTTTATTCAGAATAATTACATTCTGTATCTTTAACCCTTCGATGGCAGAGGGTTCCTGGCCATCCTGTGGCAAATTTTAGATGGGGGTGGGGGGATTTCAGTTTGACTAAAGGACACTGAAAGGCCCCCAGGTTGTCAAGGCCTAAGTTGGGAAGCATCTGGGTTCAGAATATCCCATTGTCTGGAGAAATCCCAATGTGGACCATATGCTGGGTATGCATGAAAAAATACCACACAGAAAGGATTTTTTTAGCCAAAATTTTGCAGGATTATAAAAATATATTGGACTTTTTCCTGAATATGGCCATGGTTAAAAAAAAATATTTTTAAATTTGCAGTCCTCATGGGGACAAAATTTTGCAAAAATATCCTGACTTTGCTGCACAATAAAGGGATTAGTTGTGAAACACATTTTATTGGAATTTTTGGGGATTTGCTGCCCATTTTCCATGAACTGCTGGAGTACCAATTAAATGAGTTACCACTGAAGTCTATGGGAAGACAAGGTCTGACATGCAGAAATTCCAACATAGGGAGCACCAATTAAGTCCCCAACTCTGGGTTTCATTGTATTTTATATGCGGGCACATGATGCACAAGACCTGCTAAAACATTACTCCCTTTTAGAAAAAAAAATCAAAGAAACCACTGCGACATCGACAAGCAATTTTATCCGATCTTAAAATGAATAGAGATGTTACAAATACAGTACCTGTGACATATTTTCTTCCGGAATTCTTGGACTATTGCTTGAAAATGACATGCATTCTTCCGCATCCCAATAATAAACCCTACTGCACAAAAAAATAACCAATAGGCCAAATAAGGCAAAAAGCCAGCAAAAACCATTATTCTTCATTCTGTGAGTTTTCATTTTCTGCGTAAAGCCTTTGCAATAAGAGCTTCCAGCTAGCTGTATATGTATGCCTAAAAGATGTTCTCTGCACATCAGGATCGTCCAAAATTCAAGAAGACGATATTCATAGTGATACCCAAATAATATTGGGCCCAATCTTCTCATCCCGGAATAATATGTACTCCCCGTTTATTATTGCAGACTCTACTCAAATAAAAACAGAATAAAAATACGTCCAACCCAAAAGATTATGTATTTCCTTTTTTAAAGATGAAAGCATCAGACGAATACCTCTCAGCCCACAACAATTCATGGCAGGATTGACCATTTGTGAATGGATTTCCAGTGAGTTCATAAATGCTCAAACTTTTTGCTGGGTAAACACTATGAGGGGAATACTTCTCAGCCCACAAAAATACCCTATCATCATTGCCCCAATGTGGATTATTGATGAGATTCACTGGAAACCCATTCGCAAATGGCCAATCCTGCCAAGAATGGGTTCATGAATGCTCAACTGTTTTTCAAAGTAAACACTATGAGGGGCAATGATGATAGGGTATTATTGTTTTCAAATATGCTCCAAAATCCCTTTGAAAAATAATCACATGCAAAAACTTCTGGCCACTTGCATACAAAGGATGAACAACAAAATTTAGAATATATAGTATGATATATTTATTAATGATTGGCAATTATAGCTTGGAAATTTTTTTAAATGCATCCGTAATTCCAAATTAGGCCATATCATCCTCAAATGTGGCCCTGACGTGGCCTCTGTCAATATTTATGAACCCATTGGAAACCCATTCACAAATTGTCTATCCTGCCATGAATGGGTTAATGAATGCTCAAATTTTTTGCTGGGTAGGGTTTATAATTGGACCAGTACGTTCTATACGAGATGGGGAATACTGTATTGACAGAGACTACGTCAGGGCTACATTTGAGGATGATATGGCCTAATTTGGAATTATGGATGGATTTTACAAAATTTCCAAGCTATAATTGCCAATCATGAATAAATATAGCATACTACATATTCTAAATTTTGATGTTCATCCTTTGTATGCAAGTGGCCAGAAGTTTTTGCATGTGATTATTTTTCAAAGAGATTTCGGAGCATATTTGAAAACATTTTCACAGCTGAATTGTGCCTTCATCTAGCTGTGCATGGGTGCCCCAAAATTAGATGCACTGAAAAACAAAAAGAATAAATACTGCTGTGTTATTCTATGCCAATTAATGCTATATTGCTGTTGATTTTTGTGTCTCGCAGCATATATTGGCTGATATACAAGTGCTCAAATATACGCCAAAATAACCCAGGCATGCAGCAAATATATATGGCCTAGTTTTCCTGATATGCGCATGAAATGCAGATACAGTAGTGATACTGTAAAAATAAAGGGAGATTTTTTGGGGTCAGGCCATGTTGCGCGGCCTGAGGAAGCGAATGCATCTTTTAGGGAATTTAGGCCACCTCCTCCCCCACCCCTAAGACCGCCTCAGGTGGGGTATAGTATATATACGGTATGCATGATCAGTACATTATTATATACAGTATTGCAAAAAGATTATTTACACATTTACTCTTTTATTGTTGTAGAAATACCGGAATGCACTCTCAGTCGTGTACAGTAAATGGGTATGTTCAGGAATCCAGGAATTTTCTTTCTTTAGACATTTCATCTTTATGCTTAATTTATTGATGAGATTCAGGTTCTTTGTATGCTGCTCAGCTTTACAGTTGAGTTACGCGCGGGCTCCCGACTGATGCGCGACTAGTCGGCCGGCTGCCTCGGAGTCTCGGACTTTCATTGTGCCACAAATTTCACGGTTGACTTGGCTGTATTCTCGTTAGTCGCTTAGTAAATGTGCGGTTTATTCTATTAAGTAACGATTAATTTAATCATTGTACGAGTATTACTACGCTTCCATACCCAAAGTTAAGGCGGTCCAATTGCACTCAGCGTAGATTCCTTAGAATTTCACCATGGCGGCGCCTACTGCTATGAAACGATGTGCAGACGTCGTTTCCGGTCGATCCAAAGTCCCTTTTTTGGATGTACTCGTGGAAAGATACTTTTGTGTCACTCGGAAGATACAGAAGTTTTTTGATACCGGAAGCTCACCATGCCTGAGCTACTCTCCAATTTCTAGCGTGACGACAGTATTGGAAAAAATGAGTCGCGCTCAAGCCGAAGTTCGGGGAGCCGAGCATTCCGAAAACTTCAGAATTTTTTTCAGTGAGTGTGGAATTCTGTGCTTTTCAAGAATAGACGAAGCTGTAGTTCTCTAAGTGCCATCCACGGTTAGTCCCATTACACAACGTCTCCGTGGACCACAGGCGGAGTGAAATCTTTTGCGAGTGTTTCACTAAGAACGTTTTTAATTTATTTTGTTTTTCTTTTCTTATATTTTTCGACAGAAAATGAAGATGGGAAATATGTCTCACCTTTTCATGACATCCCGCTGTATGCGGACGTCGACAATCAAGTGTTTAATATGGTCGTCGAAATTCCTCGTTGGTCCAACGCTAAGATGGAGGTACCATAGGTTCAATTCGGGGAAATTTTGAAAATGTCATCACTGATTTCATAACTTTCAGGTAGCAACCAAAGAACCACTCAATCCGATCAAGCAAGATGAAAAGAATGGCAAATTGAGATTCGTTCACAACTGTTTTCCGCATCATGGCTACATATGGAATTATGGTGCTCTTCCTCAGGTTGGCATGCTACCCCAATATGACCTGCCAAAAATGTTTCCCCTCTTATGCGATATGAGACGAATTACGGAATTTTTGTGTGTTAATTTCTCGTGGAGTCGTTGGGCTTCTGATACATTCTTTCAATTTTCATTTTCCAGGTTTATTTGCGCAAGCAATTGTAAAAAATCAGGATCATCACTCAAACTAGAGCTTTATTCGAACGAGAAGATAAAAAATATTCAATTGCATTTTGGACTCAAAGTTCTCTGTAAATAACAAATTTTAAAGAGATACGTAGATTTGTTTAGGTCACAAGCCATTTTGCACTTCACCTGCGAATCTAAGACGCACACTGATGCTATCCGCCTATTCTTTTTGCGAAGAATCTGGCAAATGCTGTGTGCCATATGTTACTTTGAAGTGTGCATCTTCTTTAGACCTGGGAGAATCCAAACGCTAAAGACCCGCACACCGGTGCAAAGGGTGACAATGATCCAATCGATGTGATTGAAGTTGGTTCTCGGATAGCCAAGCGTGGAGAAATTCTTCCCGTCAAAGTTCTTGGAATTTTGGCCATGCTAGATGATGGTTAGATTTTCTCGAGAGCCATCCTTTGATATTCTTGTGATTTCAAGCTATGTTTTATGTGTAGGGGAAACTGACTGGAAAGTCCTCGTCATTGATGTACGTGATCCTATGGCGACCCAAATAAATGGTGAGTATTCGAGCGAAATATTTCTCTTGAATTTGAAAAAAACACTCTCTGGTTCAGGTGTGAAGGATTTGGAGAGGATTATGCCTGGATATTTGTGCGCCACTGTGGAATGGTTTCGCATCTATAAAATGCCGGGTGGTAAGTTTTTTCCTCGATTCAAAAATCCGAGCATGAGCTAAACTCCATATTCTACGTCAGGTTCTCCGCCGAACGAATTTGCTTTCAATGGCGAAGCGAAAGATCGATCATTCGCTTTGCGTGTTATTGAGGAAACGCATCATGAATGGAAGAAACTTATGGGAGGAAAAACTGACAAGGGAAAGCTTGACCTGTAAGAAATCGAATTTTTTTTTGAGGTTGTGTCAATTGATTGCAGCATGTGTTAAGTTTTCAACTTCCATATTGTTAAATTGAATTCATTATCGAAGAATTTTAGATCAGGAACGTGACTCCTTTATTTAGGACATGCACTGTGACGGACGTCGGGGGAAGAAAAGTTGAGGAAGAGGAAGCTACCTCGATTGTTGAAGCATTTGGACCCGAAGAGGATCCCATTCCTATTCCTGAAGAAGGTGAGCAAATTAGAATTTTTCGAGTTTTATTCAATTGTAAACGTGTGCCTTTCTTCCCCGCAGTATCTGAGTGGCATTATGTCGGATCTGTTTACGATCGCGGCGATGAGAAAGCTTGCTCCATTATGTGATTCCACATGAATTTTTTATTCCCTTTATGCGGTTTCTGAAATTCGAAGCTTTTGATACAGTGGTTTTTCCAGAAGTATTTTATTTATTCTTGCGTTCGATTCAAAAATATTTTTGTCCTCTTTCCGTTTCTTCTCAGCTTTCAAGTGGCACTGGATCGGCAAGAAAGTCAAGGTATGATACAACTGGTCAAGGTGCATCGACCGCCGCATCTTGAAATTGAATTGAGTGAATGATCAATTCGAGAGACCTGGAATCCAACCCTTCCGCAATTTTGTTTGAAAACGTTGTTAACGGCTGAGTTTAGCTTTTACTTCGAGGAGTAGCCTGTTATGAATCGCTGGAAGTTTTGAAGTGGTTTCGTTGAGTGAAACTTGTGAATATCCATCGATACCAGGACGTGATGCTTTGTTGTTGGTCTTGACGCAACATTAAATTATTTAATAGAAAATGTTGCTTCTGATTTCCGACCCGAGACAAAACTTCCTCTCTCGAAGTTCCGTCCTACGAAGGTGCTTTGCTAACTTATATTTGTCCCTCAAGATATGCTTTCGTTTGTGTTGGGTTTCATGTGAAACGGTTAGTCGTGATGTCACTTTGGGCGAGAACCCAACAGCTGCCTGCAGAAAAGTTTCGTCAGGTACGGGCATTGTATCAAGGAGATTATCCCATCGAAGTCAGACACTACCTCGCTGAATGGATCGAGAATAGGTGCTGGTGAGTGGAAAATGAAAAAATTTTGAATCGCGCAGCTCGTAAAGTGAATTTCGGCGTTTTAGGGATGAGCTGAAACCGTCAAATCCCGAACAAGAACTCACAGCCTCCAGAACTGTGTCAGCTGCTGTGGATGAGCTCGATGCTTGTGTCAGGGCCCTGAATTCTCCCGATCAGTTCCTCAGTCGAATCAAGTTGGATGAAGTGCTGGACAATTTCAAGGTTCGTGTGGTCGCATTTAAAAAAAAAAGGGAAGTGTTGTGCCTTTCTGAAGAGAGACGCGTTGTAAGTTGATGTGGAACTTTTTTCGACGCTTCAAACTAGCGCCTTTTGTCAGTAGATCGTGAATCGCTTGCGTTTATATTTTTCAGAAAGCATTCTTGAGCAATCCTGTGGAATTTGTAAACCTTGTCAAGAGTAACCTGGCTGTTGAATACCAATTGGTTCAAGAAGCTGACTCGGTAATTTTTCCATTTTCGATATTAGTGCTTCGATTGCAAATGTTGCTTGATTTGCAACAGGCGCTGCATCATTCCCTGATCATGGACGAGAGGGTTTCAATGGTGAACGCTGGTATACTTCGAGAATTGGAACAGATACGGAACAGAACCCAGCTCGAGAATGAATCCATCAGCTCTTTGAGCCAGTCGCAAGAATCCGTGGCTCTCATGCTTCATCAGTATAACCAGCTTGTTGGTAAGTCTGTCACGACTATCCAAAAAGTCTAATCTGAATGCAAAACTTGAGGTTACTCCAATCTGAGTTGAAGTCGAACGTATGCGTACGTAAATCAAAATTGGTGATAACAGCGTGGAGAAGGTGCAAAGAAGATTTCTTGAAGCGAGGAACCCTCAGTTCTAATCATTTTAATGGAAATTCTTCCCTTAACTCGAGCAAATTGTACGTGTGAGTGTACGTATAAATGCTTGATTGCTTTATGTACGTGTATGAAGCTAGTATATTATAAAGTTTGAAACGGAATGTGCTTGAAAAGCGGGGTGTCATATCGAAAGGCTGTCGTGATCAGACAAACGGTCAATTGAGCAAGTTTCGGGACGTATTTCTTCATACGAAATCACTTGTAGACATTTTTGTCGTAAACTGGAACTTTCATGACCTTCCCCAAAAATTGATTCAATTGAATATCGATTACTTTTCTCAGCTGCGTGGGACAACCTTGTTGCCCATCAACCGCACATGTTCGCAGCCAATGCATCTTCTGTGAATCAAGAAATCGTGCGTAACCTAGAAGAGCAAAAGTCTTCAGTGTACGATGGTCTATCGAAAAAAGTAACCGAAGTTCTAATGATGCGACGAGAATCTGCGGAAAATCTGAGCCACTCCATCAGTCGCATATCCGCGCTGCAGATGAAAGTTCTTGGAGAAGAACTCCCGAAATGGAAGCGAACTCAGCAATTGTCTTTGAACGGCAGTTCTCCGCCGACTCACTTGGACCAAATCCAACATTGGTGCGAAGGCTTAGCGGAAGTTATATGGCTGAACCGGAATCAAGTGAAGGAACTGGTGCATCTCCAGGCTCTGATGAATGTTCAAGAAAGTCCAGCGCAAGACGGTGTGAATGGAACTGGTCAGCAGCCCAAACAAGAGATTGATTTGGGAGCTCTTATGTCTCAAGTTACGGATTTGCTGCAGCAAATCGTGTCCATGTGAGTGGAAATTCAATGGCATATAATTTCTATAAAGTCAAACTTCAAGGGACCACCAAAAAAATTCAAATTTGGGAGCTTTAGAATTATGGAAGCAAGCATTTTTGATACAGCAAACAAAGAGGAATTGCAGGAAATTGTAATTTGGTGACATTCTGGGTCCTTAAATTGCTTTTTAAATGAGTTGACAGGATGTAGAACTTGAAGGCAAGGGTTCACTTGCCCAATTAGTTCTTCACTCCCCTTCGAAACACATCGTTATTTTTTCCCATTGCTTTTCTCTTCCGTTTGAAAAATAAAAATCTTCAAAAGGCCTGAGCAAATTCGAGTTGCCGGTGTTTGAGAGGAAAAGCCTTCGAGTTAAAGATGCTTTTAGTGCACATTTTCTGTGGAAATTCACACATGGGCTTGAAAAAAATTCGACTTTTAGAGGTTCAACTGATCAAGTCGAACTACTGTAATTGTAATGCCTCATTTTATTACGAGCAGATAAACACAAATCTTTGAAAGTTCCTGGGTTGTCGTCGAACTGCGACGGTTATTGAGTAATTATCTTGAAATTTCAGGACGTTTTTGGTCGAAGTGCAACCGCCTCAGGTCATGAAAATGAACACAAGATTCACTGCGTCTGTGCGACACATCGTCGGTGGTAAACTGAACATTCACATGTCAGCCCCGAAGGTACGAGTTAACATAGTGAATGAGCATGAAGCTTCCGTGTTGCGTCGCCGAATCGGTGGGCCCTGGACCGAGTATTCCGGCGAAATTCTAAATAACACTGGTACTTTGGAGTACCACCAGGCATCGAAGCACTTGAGTGTTGCCTTCCGGTAAGACGCATTTATTTCGTAGGTGTGATCTTTGCAATTCAGAGTATAAATTTCTTGCAGAAATATGCAGTTGAAAAAAATCAAAAGAGGCGATAAGAAGTTCAACGAAGCTAACGTGACCGAAGAAAAATATGCGCTTCTTTTTCAAACGGAATTCGCTTTGGGAGATGAGCAACTATATTTCCAGGTACGAGTTTTTATTGTTTGGAAATATGTTGGTTGCAGTGTAAACGATTTTTTTTTTTTAATTCCGAGTGATGATGCAAGCATGATTTTGCATATATTTCTCGAATATGCAGTTAAATCGGGTAACGAAAAACTACGGGGTACTTAAGAAAACGTTTTTTGTACTGAAAAAGGTGTTACAGTATAAGATATAACGATATTTTCAAAATCACTGAGAAAAATTTGCACATTAGACCTGCCTATGAAATCAATTAGATCTTGATTTTCTGGCCTTTTCGGGTTTGTTTTTGTTTGAAAAACTGAGTGAACTGGATGAAAATTTGCTTGACTCGTGCATTCCATGGTTTGCACCAATTTCTTCATTGTGAGATGATGATTTGAAAATTTCTTCATTCTGGGAGGATGATGTGTGGAGACACTTGGAAGCATTTTTGTCACTGATTACAGCTTCCATTCATGCCACAAGAACCTTTCAGTCTTATTAGGGATTGAAATTCCATACCTCGCCTGCGTTTGTCAGGAAATTTCTACCTGCAGAATCTATTAAACATTCCTAAACTAATTTTTCTGGAATTGGGAAGTTGTTTTACGAGATCTTTTTTAGTATGATTCCGTGGGCTTTTTCCGGATTTTGAGAAAAAGATTGTCGTGCTAAAAAAAAATTTTGACATGGTTTTCGTTGTACTGTATGAAGATTTTCCTGTATTTGGTGGAATAACGAGACCTCGAATGTTGGCATTATTGCAGATAGCTGCACTATCGTTGCCAGTTGTTGTTACTGTGCATGGTAACCAGGACTCCATGGCGTGGGCTTCAATTTGTTGGGACAACGCTTTTTGCCCAGTGGATGCATGCAGTCCAGCTTTAGACGCGTCCGCTGTGCATGGTTCACCATGTGTTCATTCGTCAGCGCCAGTTGTCAAGTGGTCTCAGTTGAAAGACTTGCTGCGTGCCAAATTCTCGCAAACGTTGACTGGGAACGATGGGATCGGATCATCCTTTTCAGGATACCTTTTGTTGAATGATGACCATTTAGAATTTTTGGGCTCCAAACTGAAGCAGTGAGTTACCTTCATGTCGTCCTGATGTACGTCTTGAAACGTGCGTTGACTTTTGCATGTTTTTTTTTTTAGATTACTTTCCCCCGTAGATCAAGATTTCGACGTTAGTTGGAGTTCATTTTGCAAAGATTCTCTGCCGGGAAGAAACTTTTCTTTCTGGGATTGGTTCTTCGCCGCAAAGCGTCTCGTTAGAGATTATTTGCGAGACGTGTGGAGTGCAGGGTAAATATGCACGTGATTTTCTGACTAATTTTAATGCTGATCTCGGAAACTTGGTGTGTTAAGATGTGTCATGGGATTCGTTAGTCGAAGCAAAGCCGAAGATATGTTGCTTGGTTGTCCGCATGGTACATTTTTGCTGCGATTTTCCGACTCTGAGTTGGGAGGATTGACCGTCGCCTGGATTGCTGAAGATTCATCCACTGGTAGTGTTTGTGATTCCGTTTTTGCGAATGCGAATGCTTTATATTGAATGATTATTCCTAATTTAAATTGAATCTTATCAAATTATAGATGTGGAAAAGGATCTCAATCCGTAGTTTTCAAAACAAAGATCTACATATTTGCTCATGTGATGGATTTGTTTTTTTTTTTTTCTCAGGAAAGAAAGAGGTGTTCATGCTGCAACCTTTCGTGGCCCGTGATTTGAATATCAGATCACTACCGGATCGTATCTCGGATCTCAAATATTTAGCGAATTTGTATCCTGCGATTAGCAAGGATGATGCGTTCGGCAAATTCTACTCTCCTCCGGATTTGAAGCCGCGAAGGGAATCCAATGGCTATGTGAAACCGAATCTTGTTACTCAAGTGCCTGGGTTAGTCTTCATTAATTTTTGCGATTGTGTTGAGAATGGAAGACAATCAGATTTCGCTGTCAAATCAAGTTCGCACTTCTTTTTTATGTCCGCGGTTCGGTTTCTGCATCTATATAGCGCCACAAAAAGGAAATTTAAAAATACGGTTCGGCCGTGATGTGATATCGAGAACCTCCCTATGTCGAATTCGTTTGAAGTCCCTCGCTGACTTCTTTTCGAAACAGTGCATTAAAAACCTCCTAGGAATGCTTTCCCCCTCCAAACGGCCCTTCGAATTTTCTGAATGTCATTACGTTTTTATTTCATCAACACAGGAACAGTAAAAGTGTGACATGATTTCTTGTGATCTTTTGAAAGGAAGTACTGTAAAAGAATATTTTACGTAAGAAAATGAACCCCTGCCTCCGAGTTCAGCAGACGTAATGTAATGCATAGAATATAACCAATTACAATTTCATTTGATGCTTCTTTCTTCTCAACACAAATGCTTGATCCCTAACTGAAACATCCCTGACCCGATTTTTGTCGGGTCAGGGTACCCTGAAGTTCGAATTACAGAGGTTGCACTGTGTATAAACGTGGAAGCCAGCATGTTGAGTTTGTGGGCAGAAGATAACATATATGATCTTGAAAGCAGTAACGATCGGATATTGTGCCTAATTTTATGGTTTCATGATAAATTATATTCTTTGTGTATGTGTGTAGATGGACGGAGTTGAGTACGAGTACAGTGATCTCCGACGGGTTCACACCCAACACTCCCCATTCGATGCCCGAACTGGGCGAATCTTCCTTCATTCCGAACGGGACTAGCTGTGAATTCCTTCATATGAACCATCGTCGTGACGTGATTTCGCAGTTTGACCCGAGGCACGCTGTTATGTCTCTCGGTTTAGATACCAGTGTCGCGTTACCCTTGGAATTTAACCCACGTCTGGGGTTCGATGGGTTGTCGGCGCTCGTCAATGCCGCAACGTCCAGCAGTGGTTTAGTGGTGGCGAATTGTCTACGTGGCTCGACGGAGAATCTTTACCTTCCCGTGACGGATTTCGCGGACTGCGATATGACGGACGATAAGTCCAGCCATCGTGTTGGTTTCGACGTTCAGTGAGGTAAAATCTAGCCCCCCCCCCCCCCTCTTTCGTGCCCGTTTCCTATTTTACCATGTTTTTATGAACTCACTTTCTTGTCTGTCTGTTTGTCCGGATCAAATTTTTAAACTCAAATTTCACTCACTTCCCAACTAGCTATCAAGCTGAAACTTTCAGGATAGCCTAGAAACTGATGAAAATGCAATCTTTTGTGAAAAAATTAATTTTAAGAATATTTTTAAAAAAGAATAAAGTAATTATNGGAGATTGTTGAGAAGAAGTGAAATACAAATGAAATAGATGTGCACCACGTTTAAGGTTATTTTTTGCTTTTTGAAAACGTGGTTTTTTAGATTAATTTTTTAATCTACTTTAATTATTTGTTATTTGAAAGTGGAGGCCTTTGATGAGATTTGTATGTGTGATAACGGATAAGTGAAAAGCGAGCAACGTTTGCCGTAATTATTTAATTCATCAAGGTTATTTTGATGCTAAGAAATGGACCTCGAGAGCCAAGGCTGCTGTGAAAAATTTTTCGAGCAACGTTTTTCATCTCGGGATGGTACTCCAGCTCAAATATCTTTTGCCTATTGACGATGCCGCGTGACATTTTGGGTTTTTCTATGTGGATTGAGCTAATGTTTTGCATGTATGTTGGTCCACCCGAATCCGTACGAATCGAATCTCTCTAGTTCTCTCAAATGTGCGTTTGGAAACTCTGTCCAAACGCCGAATGTGTATGTGCCATCTTAAAAAAAAATATTTTGTTCCGTAAAATCTGTCCATGTGGGGTAGGTCATAACAGTGACCTGAAGGTAAAGCAACGCCCTCAATCTCATTCTGTACAAGTGCTTGCGAGCAGGTGTTTTATACTGAACAATAAGCATGCCTTTTGGACTGAATAAGAAGTAAGTACATAGTTGGAAGGGGAAAGCAGCTGTGATTTTTAAATGTTCAAAACACAATCGAAAAAAATTGAAATTCATGGTACAGTAGGTCATGGGTCCATTCTATTTCACCCTTTTGGTTCTCAGCAGTAACATTGGTTAGTTGATGCAAATAACTGTAAGTTTTGTAGAACCCTGAGAAATTCATAGCTTCATCAGCTGGATTTTAATCATCCCACTGCACAGCTGCGAAGTCTGCCAAATCTTTTTTGGTTAGAATCCCTGCTAAATATTTGGTTGGAAATGATGATATGGATTATTATTATTATAATCATAAGAGTGCACGAAGTGTGATCTCTTATGAGTGAGGCTAAACTGGGGATTACCCTCTCCTGGATTTACAGAATCACCCAGGAAATAGAAAGAAAAAGTTCCACCTTTCCAGAAGAGAAGAAGGGTCAACAAGGAAGGAGTCTACAGGGAACCAGTGAAATCCTTGAAGAACTTCTCATCATATCATGCTTTTTGAAAGGCTCATTTTGCCTTTGATCTCTTGGGTGGTTAGAACTCTCAGTTCTTCTCCCATGGTCATAAGGGTTGCCAGCCATTTGACCGGTTGCCAGCCATTTGACCGTACTCTCTCTTTGCATAGGATTTCTTTGCTCCTCTTCATTTCCAAGGTAGCAATCCATTAGCCTTATTCTTTCGAAATTCTCTTCTGACTTATGTGTGGTCTGGCTGGCTATTTCAGCTTCAGCATCTACCTCCACTAAGTCAGCGATTGTGTTTTTAAATTCTTCAATCTCATTCTTTAGGTCTTTGACCATCAAAAGATACTCATCACAGTTGCTGTCACAGTCTTTGACAGTGCTGAGCAAGTGATCTATTTCAATTGCTCGGCTTGCTTCAGATCATAATTTAAACATGCTCCAAATCTAGGGTGATTTTGTAAAATGTACCTGTGTCAGCCCAAAGCACTGACACAACTTTTGAACCAAGTCTGAAATTGAGAACTATTTCCTTTTTTGGTTCTGCTGCTTTATTCAACTGAGTAGGAAAATTGAAGCAGTGTTTAAAAAAATTAAAAGACTAGCTTGTTTGAATATTTGTCTTTGCAAGGACTTACTAAGGTGCTTATCAGTGTTTAAAATCAAGATCTTCGGCAAATCCAAGATTGCAGGAAGTTGATCATTGCTGAAATGGACTGATTCGTGTTGAAACAGAAATTCTTGGCCATTGCAGCAGCTGGGAAAAAATTGGGGCTCTTCAACTGTATTCTTCTTTCCCAAGTAATTCGAAGTAAACTCCAGGGTTGTCCTGCTGACAACATTCTGTATCTGGAGGTAAATTCAGACGAAGATCCTATATCCTAATATCAGAGCAGAGAAAACATAAACATTTAGGATGAATTTGCGGATTAGGGTTGGGTTACTTCCAACAGTTTGGTTTTCAGTTATACTGGAATTTCAGTCAGGTTTTTGTAGAATTACTTCAGGTCATGTTAAGTTGACTCATTTTCTCTTGTGTGGGATTGAAGGCGCTATATACAAGCATCCATCGGAGAGAATTACTTTTTTGAAAACTCTCTGAATTTTATGTTCATCAGGACCTGCAGGAAATTCATGAATGCTGAAATTTTATGATGAAGGACTTCAGCAAATATGAGATTTAGGAAGACGGTATCAAAAACATTTTGCATAATTCAAGACCATGAATATAACTCATTCTGAACAGAGGGAAATCAGGACTTCATCGATTGCATCAAAGGGTTAGGACTTGAACTGAAGTATTTTTACTTTTTTTTTACGTTTTATCTTTCCTATGAAAGAAAAGGGGAACTGAAACGTTCACTCCGCTGCAGAACAGAGAATCCCTTCCAGTCGTTATAGCAAGCGACACCTATGAACGTAAACCGCGATGAAGAAAAGAGATCGACAGCATCCGACCCCGTTGTCGTTCGGAACCGAGAAGTGAGATTTTGAACAGAAGATCCAGGAGAAGGTTCAAGCTGCTTCGGAGAAAGTGGTCAGGCAATGAGAGTTCATCAACAGATACTCAATGCATTCCCCAGCCGGAAACGAAACACAGCAACATTTGGGAATAGGTGCAGCCTTGTCATAATATAACGGAGCAGCAGAATTAATAAGTTCTGTTTGAACAATTCTGGCTACGGTATGAAAAGGGCGGCATTTAAGTTCTGCGCACTTCCCGTGCAACTTGCTGGAACGAACGTTCAATTTCTGAAAAAGCTGGGCTTTGGAATGAAAAATCAATATTCACGGAAGGGTGAAATTTGTGATTTTTCAGTACTCAAATGGCTACATAATTGAGATGATACTGAACAGCAAAACAAGGGTACCAATGTCCAACTTGATCCATCCTACACACAAGCGAGCAAGAGGGAGAGAAAGACATCAAGCCTGCCAGTGCCTTATGTCTTACTCTACACATGTGCGGGTATGAGGACATGAAAGCACAGTGGTATGACACCCGTATGGTTTCAAACATCACCAACCGCAGGATTTTCTTCCCTGATTCTCGAGAGAAAGACCCTTTGGAAGTTTGGACAAAAATCTGAGGGGAAAGACAGAAGGCGACGAACGATCGAGGGATTGAAACAAACCCAAGACTCACGTCAACAGGGGATGTTTTCTTCTCTAGGATCACCGAATTTGCCGCGCTACGCTAAGGAAACAACACCTTGGCCTCACGTTGACCCACACGCGGAGATTCAGAACAAGAAAAGAGCAAAGATGGAACAGGAGGGTTAATGCGGATCTCTGATTCAATTAAATCTGCTTCACTTTTTCGCCTTTGACAACGGGGTTATTTCTACGGATCTCCTCAGCGCCGTGCGAGCGGTAGTCAAAGTTGCAATCGTGCTTGTCACTATAACGATGCACGGCGCAGAAAAGTCCTCCACATCTGCATCCGAACCCTAATAACAAACAACAAAAAAATCTACTTCAGAAACCCCTCATTACAAGACGAGATGAGGGTATGCCAGCCAACCAGTGAGGCCAAGTTTCTTCTTGCAAATGGCGCAGCGATTCCGTTTCTTCTTCTCTAGTCCGTCTTCGTTGCACGGCTGTCCAGTGGCGCCTGTAGCTGCCACAGAAGGGGCGGCTTCGTCCACCGCGCCACCTTGGTCCGTGTCTGCCACCTCTGCTGCGGCCGCTGACAACGCTCCAGCCGCCTCATCCGAATGGCCTCTTGCGTCCGAACCAGCACCATCCTACAGCGAAGAAACATTGAACTCAAATATTGTACCGTACAGCATCAACAGAAAAAACCTTGAAAGGAACCAAGCTTTCGCTGGCTTTAAATCTCCGTTCTCAAAAAACGAACCCGAATTATCAAGGAAGATGTATCCATGCTCCTCCTCCAAGGAGAAAATGACATAACTGCATAAAGGTTTACTGCATAAAGGTTTATGTAAGATGTAATGTATGGTAAAAGGTAATGGTAATGGTGGAACAACGTGGTCAACAATGGTTCCCTGGATCTAATCAATCCTGTCGTATCTTCAGTCACTCAGAAGGCTTTCAAGAGTTTCCCCGCCACACAATACCAATCTCTGAGACCCACCACATTCGTCCATACCTTCACCGGTGATGGGAGGGAAGGAAACTTGACTGGAACAATGTGTGAGGCAGTTCTGATGCACGCGTTGTCCGAACATTTAAGTTCACAGGGAAGCTTGATCAGGGCCGGATTGAACCTCATTCTGGCCTGATGCTGGGCAAAAAATGGGCCTAATATTTCTTTGTAAAAAGTAAACGTGAATTTTTCCTCACACAATTAAAGAATATAATTTGTAGAGATCAACGGATCCCTGAGGCGCTAGCATTTAACCAAACATAGATAAGGTAGAATTTCATCACAATGAATTTCATTAAAATGCATTTTTCTTATAATGATCCTGGCAGTTTCCCCATAGGCACCATGTTATAGAAATCTCACTTTAATTAACTCATAGCTGCATCATTCCATTTTCTTGAAGGACTAACAGTTTTTGTTGAGAAGGCTAGGGGTTTAAAAAGTGTACAACATGGCATACATCTTGGAAATTCTTTGGCTACATTTTAAATTGTATGCATTCCTTTCAAATAAAAAGTAAACTAGAAGTTATGTTCCTCTATTTGAAAGAATGGACAGGTATGAGCAAATAAGTTGACTCAGAAGGAAGTATAGAATTTTTACTAGTGCGAATGCAGTTTTAATGAAATGCAAGAGCTATTTGTTTCAGAAGTTTTCTCTGCATTTTTTCAAAATCTTACAAATCATGACAGGTCTTGATTTTGCTGTTTTGGATGTGCAGTACTCTAAAAATATTGCCACTTTTTCAAGGAATTCCAGTCTGAAATACATAAGAAACAAGTAATCAAAAAACTCCGAAATTATACTCTGTATGTAGATGCTCCAACATAGTGCATTTGAGAGTTAATTTCATGTATTTGGTTAAGAATGGGCACAATAATGTCAGTTGTTCCACTCATGGAACAAAAGATTTACATATTCAAAGAAGTGCATGATGATTGAGTATGTGCCTGTGTGAAACATAAATTTCTTATCACAATTTCAACTGTAACTTGGATGGCAGCATATCAAAATTCATCCACTTATTTGTGGCGCTTGTTAGTTCACGCACATTATGGTTGAACCATTTTATTTCAAGTTGTGTGTTGTTAAAACTTTGGAGGACCAGGGATACCAGTTAAATTGTTTCAACTTGGAAAGATACCCAAAATAATAATAAAATGATATCAAGATTTTCTGAACAATGATTTTATGTCATTGCCAAATGATTGAAGATGACAAACACATGAACAACAAGTTCTGCAACACAGAAAAATAAAATGCATCAGTGACACAGCACAAGCACATAATTCAAACACAATAATGCAATGTACTAAATAAAATGAGCCGCAGGTGGGGCTGAATACTTGATATTTCTCACTAAAAATGAAAGAACCCAAAAGTGGGTTTGATTATTGTTAACCCAAACATTTAAATGTTTGGCCATATTAGAAAATATTTGTACAAGTGCATCACCACTGTGCGAGAGAAAAATCTGTCCAGTCAGTTTGACTTGGACTGGCTGAATGAGCCACACAACTTTTCCTTCATACTTGGCTGAAGCCCAAAAAAACGGGCACACAGATACAAGTGCAATGGTTTTGAAAAGAATAAAGAAAAAAAGGCACACCAAGTGTGTGGAAATTGGGAAAGTGGCACGCCTAGTGGGGCATGCTGGTGGAGGGCTCAAGAGCATAATGAAACAATGGGGGGAGGGGGGCGCCCACATGCATGACATGGGCAACTTTCTCCCTTGCCCAATCAGCTCTCACACTTATTCCATTTATTCAAAAATTCAGCAAAGTTTACCCCTTGTGTGCTGGCTAACTTGGGATATTTAAAAAAATGTTGTGCCCATTAGCACCAGCAAAAAATTGCAGTTCTGAATGAGAACACTAAGGTGAGGAAAAAGTTGAATATTTTACTCCGCTCCTTTCAGAATTTGTGAAAAAATATTCAGAAATATTCTGAAGTATCTCAGTGACAGCATTAAATAGCTTGCAGTGTCTATGTTAGAATGCAGTGAGAGGCTCCAAAAACCCAAGAGAAATAACATTCAGCAATGTGGAAATGTCTGAATTACCTCCAAAATGTTTATGTAGAGATTATAGACCATGTATAGATTTATTGACAAACTAAAAAATACATATGAACAGTGAACTCAACAGTCAGTAGCAAGCCAACAAACAGCAATGAGCATGTGCAATGATGGCAGCAGGTGTCTTTATAAACTTTGCAAGACAGAATTTGGCAAGGGTGGTCAGATCCAGATCTGACCTTATTTTGGGGAGGGTTGCGGTGCATGACTTGGCAGCAGAGTATGTCCACAAGGACAGGCAACAGAAAGTATACAGCTGCTTGGAACATTGTCTGCTAGAGGTGTGAGGGAATGTCAGAAAGTATTTCATAGTAAATTCTCCAGGGACAGTAAAAAAATAAGTCCTATTATTTTCCATGCTTGTGCGTAGTACATGTTTTTCACACAAGCCAGATTCCTTTTTCATCATCCTCAATTCGAACCAATGTAGGAATTTATTCAGATCTCTGCTAGAGGTACAAGGGAATGTCAGAAAGTATTTCATAATGTAATAGTGTCCCATAGGAGTGGAGAATGCTGTCTTCCACCTCTCTTCTTCTCTGATTTTAAGGTTATAAAAACCATGAAGCAGATCAAGAGCTGTGAAGTTCTTAGCAGACCCAATATCCTCAAATATTTGAGATATTCTAGGAAGGGATGACAGTCTGTGATCACAAGATCATTAAGTCTTCTGAAGTTAACTACCAATTGCCAGCCACCATCCTTTCTCTTAACCATTAATGTGGGGCTATTGTAAGGAGACTTACTTGGGCAAATTATTCCTTGTCCNAGGGATGACAGTCTGTGATCACAAGATCATTAAGTCTTCTGAAGTTAACTACCAATTGCCAGCCACCATCCTTTCTCTTAACCATTAATGTGGGGCTATTGTAAGGAGACTTACTTGGGCAAATTATTCCTTGTCCCTAAAGATCTTAAACATACTCCTCAAGCAATGGTCTCATCCCAAACAGAATCGGGTATTGCCTGGTGTAAATCTGAGTTTTATTGTCTAAAGGAATAAAAGCCTCATAGATTTTACAAAGACCTAATTGATCAGCTTTCTTTACAAGTCCTTTTTTTGCTTCATTAGCAAAGCTCTGACCCTTTCCAAGAGGTGATCAGGGCATTATGAAGCAAGCAAACTTTTTTGAATCAGCTGATTCATACTCAGCTTTTCTTCTTCACCATGAATTTTCTCCTTTTCCACATCCTTGATTTTGGAGGTTTCATTTTTGATGAAACTCACCTGAGAAGGTGACATATGCACTGATGCAGAAGTCAGAGCCATCTCAGGATTACCCTCAATGTCCTCATCAGTGAGATTCATACATGAGACATGGAATTTTCCATGTTTGACCCTAAAGAGGCTTCTGGCAGTTAGAATGCCATTGTCCTCATTCCTATCTACAAACAATCCTAACCCTTCTTCCTGGGTCTCAGCATTAGTCTGAGCCATAATAATTAACTGCAATAAACTAGGTATGACAGTTTTTATATTAGTAAAGACCCTAATGCCATTCCCTTTTGCTAGTTGATTCATGATATGAACCATGTTTTTCTTGAGGTTCCATGTCATAGAAGATCTTGAGAAGAATGGAATGTTCTATTCATATAACAAGAGTCATTTATAGATTGTTATCCTTTTTACGTTATCATTACTCTAAGATAACAACAATGAATAAAACTAAGGGAACATTAAAAGAGTGTGTGACTCTTTTTAGAGGTTCTTAACCCCTTGATTGCTGAGAGGTGTTTTCTGACACACAAGACCTTTGAAAAATACAGACTTTTCACCCAATAATTTCTTTATTTGAGTACACAAGACAACTGAAGCAAAACCAAGACAAGATGTCTGGAGGGAAGCCTAAACAAATCTCTGACTCCTGAATAGTCTGTGATCACAAGATCATTAAGTCTTCTGAAGTTAACTACCAATTGCCAGCCACCATCCTTTCTCTTAACCATTAATGTGGGGCTATTGTAAGGAGACTTACTTGGGCAAATTATTCCTTGTCCGTAAAGATCTTAAACATACTCCTCAAGCAATGGTCTCATCCCAAGCAGAATTGGGTATTGCCTGGTGTAAATCTGAGTTTGATTGTCTAAAGGAATAAAAGCCTCATAGATTTAACAAAGACCTAATTGATCAGCTTTCTTTACAAGTCCTTTTTTTGCTTCATTAGCAAAGCTCTGATCCTTTCCAAGAGGTGATCAGGGCATTCTGAAGCAAGCAAACTTTTTTGAATCAGCTGATTCATACTCAGGTTTTCTTCTTCACCATGAATTTTCTCCTTTTCCACATCCTTGATTTTGGAGGTTTCATTTTTGATGAAACTCACCTGAGAAGGTGACGTATGCACTGATGCAAAAGTCAGAGCCATATCAGGATTACCCTCAATGTCCTCATCAGTGAGATTCATACATGAGACATGGAATTTTCCATGTTTGACCCTTGAGAGGCTTCTGGCAGTTAGAATGCCATTGTCCTCATTCCTATCTACAAACAATCCTAACCCTTCTTCCTGGGTCTCAGCATTAGTCTGAGCCATACTAATTAACTGCAATAAACTAGGTATGACAGTTTTTATAGTAGTAAAGACCCTAATGCCATTCTCTTTTGCTAGTTGATTCATGATATGAACCATGTTTTTCTTGAGGTTCCATGTCATAGAAGATCTTGAGAAGAATGGAATCTTCTATTCATATAACAAGAGTCATTTATAGATTGTTATCCTTTTACGTTATCATTACTTTAAGATAACAACAATGAATAAAACTAAGGGAACATTAAAAGAGTGTGTGACTCTTTTTAGAGGTTCTTAACCCCTTGATTGCTGAGAGGTGTTTTCTGACATGTGTTCTGGAAACTTTTTATGTCTGAAAAGTGGGTTATTAAAGAAATAAACTCATGTGTTCTGTTGACTTCGTTTTGGTTCTGTTCTACAGACCTCCCTTCGGATTTGTTTAGAGACTGAGGACTTGAGGATCTGTGATCAACTGACTTTGGGAGAGTTCAGCAGGGGTTTTTATATTGCTAGATTTGGAGGCTGGTACAGCCATGTGGTTTCAGACTCATTGACATAAAGGGGTCATGAGTCTAGACAGGAACTTTGTGCAACACCAGTCTAGTATTTAATGTTGCTGAGAGGGGGCTGCTGGAAGGCAGTATCAGGTAACATAAGAGGCATACAATGTTGTCTCAAAACAGTACTGGAATGCTTGGCTCTGTTCAGCATCAGAGGCAAGCATCCGGGAAACACAGTTGCAATCAGCAAAAGTTAATGTAAACAAAAGGGCATGAGCTTCATCAATGAGAGGAGCATTACAAAAGATGCTGGTGACAATTCATCACTATTGGAATTTAGCAGGTTCACACAGGTGAAACCTTGAATGGAAAAAATACCATTTGTAACACGATATGGTCTACAATGGCTTGGGTTCTCTGAAGTAAATCATTGCCAATAATACCTTCAAAATCACCATTATTTACAATTAAAACCAAAAACAAAATCTGGAAATTTTCAAGTCCGTACGTATCCTTACGTAGGTGGACTGGATACCTTTGTCTAAAAGGAAGACTATATTTTTAATTTTGTCTTCATCTTAAGTTTACTTAAAGTCCGAAGTCCTGTGTTCTACTTTAGTTTCTTTCCTCTGAACTTGTCTCAATTAAAAATTCAACAGGGAAATTAGGAATGGTAGTGGTCATTAGAAAAACTGACAGTTTCTTGATGGATTTTGGGCTGGAAACTCCGGTCCTTAATAGTTTTCCAAGTTCCATTCATCCTCAGTCAAAGTTGCTGCATCTTCCTGTGCTTGCTGCTTTAGATGCTGCCTCTCTTTCTCCTGGTTATTTATTACAAAGTTCAGAAACTTCAAATGACAGTGTGGATTTTTTTTGAGCAGAGGCTGTGGCTTCTGCTGCCAGCAGGGGTTTTGTTTCTCCTGAATCTATTGGGGTTTGACCTAGACCATCCCCTAGCATGCAGGCTCTTGCTTTGTTTGCGGGGGAGCTGAGTTCTGGGAATGGGGCTGCGGCTCCTGAATGGAGGGGTTACTGCCCATTTTTATATACTCTGGGCTCAGCCCTTGTGTATTGACAAATGCAAATTTGTAGGCAATAATATGCATTTTCCTGCCATTGGCAGTTCTTCTGAAAATGCCCCACTTTTCCACATGCCCAACACTCTCCAGAGTTGAGAGCATAATCATTAGGATCCAAAGGCATCTGTCTTTTTGGATTCCCCATGTTCTGTTGATGAGGCATATGACCCTCAGTCACATAAAAAAGACTCAGGTCATGAGCCAGAGCATTGATGTGATACTCATCAGTATCAGGGACTCATTTTTGCAGCTCCTCAATTTGGGAAGCCAGCTACACAGCATGCTCAAAGTTGGTGGGGACCACCATAAATTTACTTGAAATGTCCTTTCTTAATCCTTGAAGGAAATTAGTCATCATAAAATCATCAATGATATGCTCCTTGTTGGATCAATAATTCATCTCTTCAGAGAACATTTTGAGTAATGGTGGGTTTTTTGTCATTCCCCAAGCAAAGTACTTTTAACTTGCTAAGGGGTTCTCCCAACTTTTCCATACCAACCCTTATGATTTTTGTGGAATAGTCCCTGACCTTCTCATCAGGTCATTGTCTTATTTTTTGTAATTTTTTACTCCTCCTGATTTGATTTTATGTCCATATTTGGACTCAAGGACTTCAATGATGTGCCTATAGTCCTTGTCTAAAAGACCTCTGATATTCATGATGGAATCTCTAGCAGGGCCTTTTATCTTCTTCAAGAGAAGGGATTTCAACTAACTATTGGAGACATCACAGTTATTCAAGCAAGCTTGAAAAGGGACCACTGCTTTATCCAAGAGATTTTTTCATCTCCTTCTAAAGAAGGAATTTGGCTTAAAATGATGTTAGTGGCAGGAACATCATTGAAAGATCCAGCTACACATGTTAGTGCCTACCTTGAATCCTGCTTCTCTATTTGTTCTCATCTTAAAGAAGAGACTCTCAGAGGCAATAGGCCTGTATAGCTGATCTAGAGAGAGTTCTTTCCTGAAGATGGACTCTCCCAGGCCACTCAATTCATCCATATCCTTTTTCTTTTTCTGCAGCTCAGCCTCATTTAGCTGAGTCAGCATGGCAGCCTGTGCTGCATCTATCTGTGCATGACTTTGCTCCAGATTATCCAGACTGAGCTGGAGGAGGTTTATCCAGGTTTCCCAGTACAGTATTTTTTTTTGTGGAGTAATTTTTAATGTTCTCCTTCAATACAGCTAACTGTTCTTTGCTGGGCTTTTTTTATCAGGATTGTTCTTCTCAGCCACAGCTCTATCAATTTTGTTGTTCCTCTTTTGCAAGGATGAGCATTTCCTCTAATTGGGCTTGCAGATCTGACATAGCTGTGATCCTGAAGGTATGCCCTGCAATGTCATTTTGAAAAACTTCTAGATTTTCAGAGAAGATTTAAAATACAAGGACAAAAATTGGGAAATTTAATTTAATCAGTGAATGCTACTTCACTGTCAGGAAAAGTATGCACTGAAACTTCAAAAGTTACAACTAGTAGACAGAGCACCTTTTCTTCTCCAAACTGGGGAAACATTTTTTCTCTGTGCTGCTGTCTCAAAACAATGTCTGAATGAACTTGCTTTGTTACCCTTTTTTGGGATACTTCTATTTCTGAAGTACTGTATTTGTTCCTGGTTTCTGTCAAAGTTGGAAATTTATTTGAATAACCCAAGTGGATTTTGGGTGACAAAAAACTCTGTTTTTCTCCTTTCAGAAGGGCAACAATCACAATGGGAGTAGCAAATTGTTTTTGTTGTTGTTACTGATATGCATGACACAAAGGTGTCAGGCGTTAACTGCTGTAATGCTTGCAAAGGTTTTGCTGCAATCAGCTGGGGTTCTGGGGTGATTGTGCCTTTTCTCCCCCTTTCCACTTCACCCCAAAAACCAGAACCTTTTTCTCCCCTCTCTTTGCTTTTCTTCTGTGTTATTCTCTTTTTTCCCAGACCAGAGTGCAATTTTGATGTTTTTCTGCCTATTCAAGTGCACTTGTGTAGCTAGATCTTCTAGGAACGAATTCAACACAACTTTTGTCTTAGGCTTTTTTCTTGCCTTTTTTAATTTTCAAAAGCAAACCAGTCTGAATTTCAAACTTACCTTTTCTTGCTCTTTGGCTTCCAGAAGCACTGTAGTTTTGTTGTTTACCCGGTGACCTATTTTCGATTTTATTCCTGACCCACAAAGATTTTCAGATTCTAAAAATCCAATTTTTTGTTCTAACCTAGGAGAAGAGCTTTTTTTTCTTCTCTCTAGCTGAGGTGGGATTTCTCAGAAATAAATTTAGGTTCGTTTTTAATGTATCCCTTCTTGGACTTTTAAGCACCAAGGAATTTCCACTCCAGTGTTTTTTTCAAATAGTGTCAAATATTCTGAATATTCACGCAACAATTTCTGTCCAAGTATTTTTCTAGGTCGAAATACTGTACTTCAAACCTTTTTCAGAGATCTCAACATTTTCAGGCCTTAAATACGCACAGATATTTCACTTCCAGTTTAATATCTCAACCTTTCTTTTCCGTTTTTCCAGGCTCAAGGATTTAACCTCTTTTGTTCTTTTTTATTTTCGGAGATCTCACAGGCAAACCCTCATCTATTTTTACCTCAGGAAAATAGACAACCATTTGCTTGTTACCCAGGCTCAAGGAAGCAAACCTTATTTTTCTCTGGAAAAATTAAGAAAACTGTTCGCTTTTTTCCTCAAGGCTTAAGCAAGCAAACCTTTTTTCCAAGATAGGAAACTTCTGAATTTCTAGATTTATTAACAAGTTACTGGAGATTCCACAGTACTGTCCAAGGTAAATTTTTCTTGCGCCTTTCCAAAATTCGGTTGATCCTTAACTGAAACATCCCTGAACCGATTTTTTCCCGTCAGGGTACCCCTGAAGTTCGTATTACAGAGGTTGGACTGTGTATAAACGTAGAAGCCAGTATGTTGAGTTCGTGGGCAGAAGATAACATATATGATCTTGAAAGCAGTGAGAATCCGATATTGTGCCTAATTTTATGGTTTCATGATAAATTATATTCTTTGTGTATGTGTGTAGATGGACGGAGTTGAGTACCAGTATAGTGATCTCCGACGGGTTCACGTCCGACACTCCCCATTCGATGCCGGAACTGGGCGAATCTTCCTTCATTCCGAACGGGACTAGCTGTGAATTCCTTCAAATGAACCATCGTCCTGATGTGATTTCGCAGTTTGACCCGAGGCACGCTGTGATGTCTCTCGGTTTAGATACCAGTGTCGCGTTACCCTTGGAATTTAACCCACGTCTGGGGTCCGATGGGTTGTCGGCGCTCGTCAATGCCGCAACGTCCAGCAGTGGTTTAGTGGTGGCGGATTGTCTACGTGGCTCGACGGAGAATCTTTACCTTCCCGTGACGGATTTCGCGGACTGTGATATGACGGACGATAAGTCCAGCCATCGTGTTGGTTTCGACGTTCAGTGAGGTAAAATCTGTACCCCCCCCCTCCCTCTTTCGTGCCCGTTTCCTATTTTGTTATTTAAAAGTGGAGGCCTTCGATGAGATTTGTACGTGTGATAACGGATAAGTGAAGAGCGAGCAACGTTTGCCGTAATCATTCAATGCCTGAAAGTAATTTTGAGGCTAAGAAACGGACCTCCAGAGCCCAGGCTGCTCTGAAACATTTTTTGGGTACCGTTTTTCATCTCGGGATGGTTCTCCAGCTCAAATTTATTTTACGTTTTAACGAAAATTTTGGGGTTTTCTGTGTGGATTATGCTGATTTTTTGCAGTCCGTAGGTCCACCCGAATCCGTAAAAATCTAATCTGTTCAGCTCTCTCAAATGTATAATGGGAAAATCTGTCCGAACGCCGAATGTGTAAGTGGCATTTTATAAAAAAATATATTATGTTCCGTGTAATCTTTCCAGGTGGGGTAGGTCGTAAGAGTGACCTGAAGGTACAGCAACGCCCAAAATCTCATTCTGTACAAGTGCTTGCGAACAGGTGTTTTATACTGAACAATAAGCAGGCGTTTTGGACTGAATAATAAGTACATAGTTGGAATGGGAAAGGAGCAGTAGTTTTTAAATGTTAAAAACACAATCGGAAAAAATTGAAATTCCTGGTACAGTAGGTCATTAGTCCATTCTATTTCACCCTTTGGGTTCTCAGCAGTAACATTGGTTAGTTGATGCAAATAACTGTAAGTTTTGTAGAACCCTGAGAAATTCATAGCTTCATCAGCTGGATTTTAATCATCCCACTGCACAGCTGCAAAGTCAGCCAAATCTCTCTGAACTTTATGAACAGTTTGATGCTAAATGGTGGCTGTCTCTTTGTCAGTTGGATCAACAAACCAATTTTTCAGTCCAGCAGTCAATGACACAACAATGGATTCAGTCTCCTTCAGTACATGGATGTTGAGGATTCATTCTTTCTTAACTTCTGTCACTTGCCCAGCCAGACCTGGAAAAGCGACACCAAAGGAAAAGATTTTGTGAACTTTTTGGATGGCATTTTTTTTTTCAATTTAAAATAAATATCTGTGCAACCCCTGGCATCATGCGCTATACAGTATTAAAAAAAATATATATATATATATATACATTGGAGGAAATTTCAATGTTGAAGGCTGAGGGTGCCCAGCCACACCTGGGCACTGTAGACATTTAGATTGTAAAAGCGTTATCAGATCACACACGGAAGAGCGCATGCCCAGGTGTGCGGCCCAGTCGCACCACTGGGCATTATATATAAAAAAAAATTCCTGTATCCCGTATTACAGACTTAACATTGCACTGTATTTCACTGTACAATCTTCCTTTAAATCCTCGACATTACCCCAGGATTTATCTATCTTATTATTTACCTGAATATTGACTTACAGCCTTTTATTTTCTACTTTATCAATAACCCACCTATCTATAATTATTATGCCCCCTCTACCTATACTATAGTCCATTGATTATGCTGACTAACGAATGGACTGGCGCCAGACTCAAACTGGCACCTGCTGCATGATGTACTACACCCCAACAGGGTCTGCTGCCATGCACTGGACATCAGCTGTTTTAGAAACTAGTTCTTCTCTTATTTCAGAGAGATCAAAAGTTTCAAATCTCAACCTGGGTAATGTCCAAAATTGAAGCATGCATAAGTTATGTTCCATGCATTTTTCTGCAAAAAACCGATTATACAGAGTTGCAGGGCTTTGAATATTTGCCAATGCAGGAACAGGATTTTAAAAATTTTGAAAAAAGTTTGTTTCCCATTTTCTAAAATATCTCAAAAAGTTATGAATATTTTTTTTACGTTGAAAAGAGAAATATTGACAACAAAATTGCGCAACTAATGAAGTTCTTTTGGGGTCTATAACTCAAAAACTGACTGTTTCATTGCATGTCAAAGTTTGCGCATGATTTAATAGGCTTGCAATGCATTCTGTGCACTGGATGGAGGGATGGAAGGACAGCGCAGGTGGTCCCATGGTTGGATAAACTTTAGAAGGACACCGCAGCATTTATTTAATCCTGTGGCCTGAATAATCAACCAGTTTTGTTTCAGACTTTTGAGCACAACAAAGGTGCTCTGCCATCATTTGGTCAAATGTTGCAAATGTCTATCAATTTTAACAAATTGCCATGGTTGTTTTGAAATAATTTTTCAGTTGATCCCTGAAATGCCAGATTTTGCATAGACAGAAACTTGATTGCATGGATAATGTGTTCTATGAATGATTGCCAATAGTCTTTCTCTATTTTTACATTTGCTGCTGACAAGAATCTATAGTTTTGAGCTTCTGCAAAGCTTTTTGTAATTGAGCAATATTACTGCTTCTCTGAATATTTGAATTAGTTCGCTCATGCCTACTTGAAATTTGAGATAGATGCTACCAGTCACAAGATCCTGCTCTACTGCTCAGGGGCAACTTACAATCAGTGAACAGTTTGCAATGCAAGCAGAATACAATAGCCATTTCTGCAAAGCTTTCTCCCCATTTGGCAGTAAACTATAATAATGAGGAGAAAATTGTCTTATATACATTTATTCCAAGGAAAATTCCACTCAAAAATCTACTTTGGAGTACAGTATTTTCAACTAGGTAATGATGCTGCTTTGTGCTTGAATTTTTGGGCCATGTACCAGGATCTTCTACCTCTGTAATGTTCACATTCCAAGAATTCTGTTTCCATTTCAACTGTTTCAACCAGTATGTATTCATTATTTCCATGCACTTCACTCTTTTCAATAAATAAATCTTCAGGTCCCACAACATTTTCAGGTTTCTTCTCATCTAGCAAAACTCCCTCTTGGGAAGAAATGTTGGTCTTAATGTGATCTCCTTTTGTCTCAAGAAATTTGTTAAATGAACCAGATAACTTTTGGCATAAAATGCCATGAGCAGCTTTTCTTTTTATTTTGGGCACCAGAAGCTGTCTTTGGTATATTTTCAGCCATCTGAAATGCACAAAGTAATTATTAAAAATTTTAATATGACTATCCTTCAGACTGGGCTCTGTAAAAATGAAAACTGCCCTGGGATTTGAAAATGTTGTTTACTTGAGAATAAAGTTTCACAACACAAAGAATCAAAGAAGGCAAATTTCTAGGGATCAAAATTAGAAATTAAAATGAAAAAGGAAACAGTTTAATGAGCCCAGGACTAGGCTGGAATTCCCTGTGTGGATCTGGTTTAAATCTTTTATAATTGATTTGTTTCAAAATAAAAAGCCCAATTTTTCCACAGCTCAACAAAGACACAAACATTTTCACACTCCTAAAGAAGTCTTCACAAAGTTCACTGCACTTGATACCAATTGAACCTCTCAAGAAGACTGATTATGTGGATGAAGAGTTGTTCTTTCTTCCTTGATTTGGTGGGATACAGTGGTTCAATTGTTGAGGCCTGGGATTGGCCTATTAAGCTGCAGTTGAAGACATTTCAGCAGGAACAGGAAGCTTTACAATTGGGAAGGGGGGACGGAACTCGCAAGATTTGAAGTCCTTGATACTTCCAGTGTCTTGCTGCTTACTTTTGTTGGATGGGAAGTTCTGAAAGTAAATCATTTTGCTGGCATGATGAGGCGCCTGGCACCTCATGATCTTTAGATAGGGGGAAAAGTCAGGAGGGATTGACCTCTCAATGGACTGACCAACTGACAAGAAGTAACTTTACTTTATTAGGCAAGACAAGCCGGTTGTGCCCAGCCATCCCTAGGCAAGTTGTGAGTTAGCATTAATGATTTTATTCTGAACTCCATCAATATGGCTGCCAGTTCCCCAGCACATTTGCTGTATTATGGGCATTTCCTATGTAGTGATATGGCCCAGGGTATCACTGGGTTCCACCCAGTTCACTGATGCCCTCTTTTCAAGGATGATCATAATGTCCAGATGAAGAAAAATTGCAGTGGTATCTGGCATCTTAAATCACTTCCTTGAAGACAAGGTTTTTGGTGCAGGCCCCTGTTGTGTCCTTGCATACTGGGTGTGCCAACACAATTTTGAGTTTGCTCTTGCATGTGCACCAGGATAGTGCTACATGCATGTGTCCATGTGAGAACACTGGTTCATGCAAGTAAATGCCCAAGTTTTCCACAGATTGGCCTTGAGATACATTAATTGTCATGGCAAAAGCAATCTGAACAGGAAACTGCCTCCTCTTTAACCTGAAGGACATCCATTCATCATTGCTGATGAGGGTTATCCTTGCAATAAATACCCTCTCTCCTTTGTGGGGACCAGTCAGGATCCTAGCATCAATGAAATTCCTGGTCAGCTGGCAAATTTGCAGCTGGGTACCATTGTATAAACCCTGATCTCCATTGATGTTCCTCATCAACATGATTGGAGCCCCCACCTGCAGAGTCAACAGGTGTTGGGGCATCCTTGAAGGGTTGATGGAATTTGGGATTTCAGGCTGATTCAAGGTTTCATCCTGCCCCTCCTGTTCTTTAACTCCATTGATGGACCTATAAACTTGGTCAATGCCAGGCAACTTGCCCATCACCTGTCTGTTAATTTCATTATCATCAGTCAATGATGGTGCAAGAATGGGGCTGGAGTGGAAATAGTCTGCCTCCATGCATCTCTCAGATATATTGCTGACAACAATTTGTTGTTGCTACAAAGGATGCTCTTGATTGACTGCAATGTTTGCCGAACAACCATCTGATGGTTGCCATCAACTTGGTGCCTGCCCTAGCACCAAATTCCTCAGACATGTGGCCAATGTTGGTGTTCCTGAACAAAGTATCCAAGTGAGAAAAGGCTAATATAAAGATATTTTAAGAATGAAATTGCCAGATGGAAGAAATAATATAAATGGAAGGTGTCATCTTATATTTGAGTGTACCCTGACTAGCACAGAATACTTGACTTGGTGTACATTCCTTGTGACTCGTCTATCCCGTTACATCGCATTAAGAATACAGAACGTATTGCGGTCACGCGCATCCGGTTTACTTTTCCTCGCGCTGGTTCATGACCGGTCATTTCCCTCTGCATCATTGAATTGATAAAAGGATGCCCGAGCATACCTTCGGTATTCATTGTCTGTGGAGATCTTGTGGAAGTTGTTGCTGGACAAAATATATTCTAACGCTTTTTGGTAACCGAGAAGTCTTTTACTTTGAAACCCGGTATACAGAGCTTAAAGCTTCTCGACAAAGATTATCCTAGTCGGATATTGAACTGAGTTTGAGTTTGATTGCGAAGAGACGTCAACGCAATTGACTATAGATTTAAGATTAGTTCCGACAACATAGGATAACACTATGAATATCACTCAATCAGGCGCAAGCCTCCAAGATTGATGTAAAGCTTGCTTGAGCCACCTTGGAGGGCTAATCCCTCTTGTCCGCAGCAGCCTTGATGCACCAAAACTTGGCTAGGATCAGTGACACTCAATAGCAACTATCTCCCTATCCTTAATCCAATCACCTTCCATAAAATAAAAAAATTCTCACTACTTTTGATCCTGTTTGGAGGACCAAAATACTGTTGCAGATTTTAAATTTCAAATAAAAAAACTTTACCAAATTCTAAAGTAAGAGAATCACTGATATTAACGCCTATCAACGAAAATTATTGTGGCACAGTGCAGGGCAGAAAATAAAACAATCAAGACAACTTCCCGGTAGGCTGCTAATTCAAGACTCAATGCATTTCTGCGAATCCAGGTAACAGGAAAACTTGGGCAGGAAAATGTTCAAAAAACCAAACAATAGTATATCTCCAACTTGGAGGAAACATGGAGTGAAATTTCCACTTTTTGAATAAAATAAAACAAAAGAAAAAACCGCTCAGGAAGAACGAAATTTGCGCAGACTCCAAGATGGCATCAGCAAAGCACACAACCCACAAACTTGCAGAGTGTTGCCAGCTGTAAAAATAAATCAACATAAAAGCATAGCAAGCTAAAAGAAAGAAAAAAACTATGGCTAAGAACAAAATTTGCGCAGACTCCAAGATGGCATCAGCAAAGCACACAACCCACAAACTTGCAGAGTGTTGCCAGCTGTAAAAATAAATCAACATAAAAGCATAGCAAGCTAAAAGAAAGAAAAAAATGATGGCGGTGGCAACCTTTGCCAGCCACTTCTTTCTCAAACTCCTGCGCATCCCTCCCCTCTTTCCCTGCATGTGGAGAGACCCCAGAAGCCAGCACCACCTCAGGCGCTAACCAAAGTATTGACTTTTGTTTCCGTAAAAATTAAAATAACCCAAAGTAGATTTACCATTAAGTATGCAACAGATATCCTTGCTGAAGCTGAGAACCAATCTCCTCTTCATATTTTTCAAAAAATGATGTAGGCTGTCTGCTGCTGTTTTGATATCCAAAAGATTAGGACTTTTCTGCTGGCATAAGACCTCCAGAGGCGCAGTTAAATTTTCAGCCTGCTCTATGATGTTTGAGATGCTAGTCATGCTGGCAATACAATTGCTCCCAGAGGCTATGGCTTTTCAAAAGTAGTTCACAAAAGGTTTTTTTTTTTACAAAAAGGAAAGCTGCAAGCTGGAGGCCTTGGAAAAATCCCATAGAATGGGAAGACAAGTTTTTTATTTTGAAGAATTAGGCACTGTTTTTTCTCTTTTAAACCAAGGAAGATTCCCAGAGAATTACCAAAAATCTCCACGGAAAAAAATTGTGCATGCCTTCAGTATGAGTTGCTTTGGGACCATTCCATCAATAATTTGTTGTAAAATACTTTCTCACATTCCCTTGCACCTCTAGCAGCTTTTTACAGCTGCTTGCTTTCTGTTTCTTGCCCTTGCAGATGTGTATTGCCACCCAGTCATGCACCAAGGGTTATGCAACCCTCCCTGAAATAAGGTCAGACCCAAGTCTGACCATGGTTGCCTAATTCTGTCCCAAAAAGTCTATCAAGATACCCATTTCTACTGTTGTGCATGCTCATTGCTGTTTGTTGTATTGCTGCTGACTGAAGTCTGTTGTACATATTTGTGGAATGCAGAATAAGCACTTCAACTTCTTTTATAAGAACTGAGGAGTTATTGAATTCAACCTGGTAACAGGAATAATTACCGTATTTACTCAAGTCCCACGCGCCCTTGAGTAAGGCACTCACAGGGGTTTTTCAGTTGAAAATTTTGAAAAAATCTTATCCCCAAGTAAGACGCGCACCCCAATTATTAGTGAATCTAAAACCATAAAATTTCAAAAATAAAAACAAAAAATTTGACTTTAGGTGTGAATTGAACAAAAATTTAATCAATTTTCAACTTTTTCAGTANGCGCACCCCAATTATTAGTGAATCTAAAACCATAAAATTTCAAAAATAAAAACAAAAAATTTGACTTTAGGCGTGAATTGAACAAAAATTTAATCAATTTTCAACTTTTTCAGTACAAAAATGTTTTATTCTTATATTTGTTCCAAATTTCTCCATTATAATTAGGTATAATGCACACATAACTTCTTAAAAATTTTGTACCCGCTTATGACGCGCACCCCTTTTTTTTCTGAAATTTGGGAAAAAAGGTGCGCATGGTACTCAAGTAAATACAGTATTCTCCTCACTAAAGAACTAGTCCAGATAATTACTTATAGAACTGGTAAGTTCAACAAATGGAAATACTTTGGAGACATCTAAAGTTGAATATATTCAAACATCAAAAGTAATTATCAAGACAAAAGATTTGGTGCAGTTGGATTTTCTTTTCAGGTGAAACAAAAAGGAAATTTGAAAATTTTCTTCAGGCATGCATAGGAATGCATCAACCTGACCATCTATGGAAACAGATTTTCCTTCTAATGTGGAAATCAAAATACAAGTGGGATTCAAAAGAATTTTGGGTTTCAGAACAAAAGATGAAATCAGAGAAACCTCTGAACCCGTATCAATTAAAAATTCAACAGGGAAATTAGAAATGGAAGTGGTCATGAGAATGACTGGTAGTCCCTTGAGGGAAGGGGGGCTGGAAACTCTGGTCTTTCCTAGTTTTCCAAGTCCCAACTTTCCTCATCCATAGCAGCAGCTGCATCTTTTACTTGCTGCTTTAAACGCTGTCTTTCCCTGTCTTGGTTATTTTTAACATGGTTCAGGAAATTTAAATGACGACATTCTACTCTCCCTACACTGGGGATGAGACTTCTGCTTCCAGAAGGAGATCTATTTCTTCAAAACCTATTTGGGCTTGACCTAGACCTTCCCCTGCCATGGGGGCTCTTGCTATTTCCGCGGGGGAGCTGTGGAAGTTATATAATCAAATTTTTTAATAATCAATTTTTTCTTAGAATTGAACATTTTTTAAATAATTCCCGGTCTCTGAATAGGAGCCGGCCTCAAATAAATGCCAGGGGGGGGGGGGCTGGGGTATTTTTTAAATAAATACCAGGGGCAACTATTAGAAGATATATGGTATTTGTATATTTGTTATAATGAAATATTTGTATATTTGTTATAATGAAATATTTGTATATTTGTTATAATGGACTATTTATATATTTGTTATAATGAAATATTTCTATATTTGTTTAAAAATAATATTTTTTCATATCAATATATAGTCATTTTAATGAAATATTTTTTAAAACAAAATCTTTGCTATACAAATATTGAATGTATAACAAAAATCAAACATTTGCGGTAACAAAAATGCATTACGTATAACAAAATATTTGCTATAACAAAATATGAAAAAATATTTGTTTCAAAAAATATAACAAGATATTTGTTAGAACAAAATATAACCAACTATTTTTTTAAACAAAATAGAAAACAAATTTATAAGAAAATATAATGAAATACATTTTTAAAAACAAAATACAACAAAATATTTGTTATAGCAAGTTATATGTGTTCACAAATGGGAGCCAACATATTTGAGGTATTTAGCTTCAGCTCCCTCTGGTCACTGCATGGGTCTCTAAAGTCCTCAGCATGGGCTTGCTCATGGGGGTTCATCATGGCCAGAAGTCTCTCCCACTGTCATGGGCATGGGGAACTGTGGGAGGCATGATGATCATGAGTGTGTCACTAGGGAGAACACAACATGACCATCATGCTTCCAGCTCCCAGCACGCCCTCAATTTTTGCTGGGGGGGGGGGGTTAATGGTTTTCAATAGTGGCCTCAAAGTGGTTGATGCAATTGTCTATATGCCCAAGGTATGAAATAAGGAATGTTTGTTTTTCATTGTGTCCGTCACAAACCTTATCTGCAGTCAATCTAACTAAAGGATATAATCTGTTGACTTTTTTGTCATTGTTCAATGCATTCAATCAACTCATTCGCATTAAATTCTGTGAACACCTTTTATGCTATCCGCTGCGGAAAGCCTCAAGTGAAAAGGACTTCCTGCGCAATTGCATATTTTTTTTTCACTGAAGGAAACAGGGCTTCAACAATTACCCTGAAATTTTACTTTCCCCCGGAATTCCCGCGTTTGCCCAACTCCACCGAATGAACCGTTGCTGAGTGTTCACCGCGGAAAAGCCCACCGCGGAACCCCACGCTGCCATCGAGGGATCTAGGGAGTTGCGCGAGTATCCCGTCGCGGATCGAACATGGTGCACAAAATGGCGCCCAGAAGGGGAAATGTAGTCTGGGCAGCAGAGGGGTAGTCGTGCCCCGCCGCTCCTCATGGTGGGGTAAAAGCCCTGCTGTTGCAGCGCGCTCAGTCACGGACGCGGCTCCTGACGCCTGACACTCGTGAGGAAAGTTACTGTATGCTCTGTTTAATCTCGAAACTCTCTTCTTTGGGTCTTTTCTTTTTGTTGTTTTTCTTGTTACTTCGTATTTTTCATGGCTCCCATCCGGTGGCTCGACTCGGATGTGTTTCGCGACTTGCGGCGCTAGTCTGATTCCTCCAGAACCAAAGCCTTATCTCTCGCGTTCGTCCTTGCTTCCTTTCCGGCGGCGAGCAAATCAGGGTGGCCGGCTTCTCCGGATGAGGCATTTAGAAAGAGTTTTGGTTTGTCCTTTTTTTGCTATGTACAATATATAAGTGCAGTGTGCTTCGCTGCTTTTAACGCAGTCATGAATTGTGCTCGGTATATGGAACCGTTTTGTTTGCGAGCTGATCAGATGGACAGGAAGGGAGGGGGATTCTCATAGTTCTCTAATTTGAGGAGAGGGCATCCCTGTCGCCGAATGCGTGTGTTTGCTCAGTGTGTTTGATTGGCTTTTTCGAACGGAAGTGGAGCGAAAGTGGCGCTATTGGCGCAAAATGTGAGCGAGGAAACTTGCGGAAGAGCAATTAATCTACCAGTGCACGGGCTGGAGCAAATATTGACCCGAGAACGCGGTCAGGGAAGCCGGTTTCCGAACGTGCTCCGCTTAGGCGCGATAGCCTGGCTCGGATCTGATCAAAGGTCTTCCCCCCCCCCTGGGGTCCAAATGGGTCGTTGGTGAGGAAGACGCCTCCTGGCAATGGTAACGATGAGCGCCAATAAGGCGCCGGGTCCAGTCGGACTCCAGACTGGGAACACCAAGCCTGGGAAGCCCAAGTGCGGCGACGTGTCCACGGGAGCCGAAGCGGCGACGACGGCGGCGATGGCGGCCAAGCAAAAGGCGTCGCCGACGCCCTTCACGGCGCCGGATCCGACAAGTATCAAGTCACCAGACCCGCAGACATCGCGTCCCGTTGCCTCGTCCTCTGCTGCATCTACTTCCGGCGCCGCCGCCGCGGCGTCGACTTCCGCCAACACCACGGGCTTCGTCGTCCCGTCGTATGACGAGTACCCCAACCAGATCGTCTACCGCAAGGTGAACCGTATTTCTAACTCTTGATTTTTTCTTCTTGTGTTCAGCACTTTGCTAACTCTTTTTCCTCTCTGGAGTGTACCACTTCTATAACAATTCAGTCGTCGTCGTCCTGAGTATTCAAGCACTGTGACTTAGTCTGCGAATAATTGCCCGAAGATATAATTTCACATTCAACTGCCACATTCTCATTTCTTTTCGCCTCGAATTCTGATCAATAGTGCATTAAAGTTATTTTAAACCTATGCACACACTCGCTGGGATTTTAAACTAAAGCCTTACTTTTGCAACAACCTGCGAAGATCCTTGAGGAATCGTCGCTACGTGACCATTATACTGGTTGAAAATACATTTTCCAGGGAGGGAGAGAGAGAGAGAGAGAGGATCCACCTGTGCGATTTTGTTTCCCGAAGTTACTGAGACAAGTGTCATAAAAATAAAGAGAAAACAATTCCCAGGTCCCCGAAGTTTTAGAGCTTTTGAATTGATTACCGGGAAATTGAATTACTTTCAAAGATAACATCAGGCGGGTCGAGAGCTTTTCTTGCTGACGTGAGCCATTTCTGAAGAGCGATGGATCTTCGTACAGGTTTCTTCACATTTCCTCGCTGTCAGCCTGCATTATTTTTATAATTCGAAGACGCAGTCGTGTAGACTCTTAGACCAGTGTTCCCCAACCTTTTTGGACCCGCGGACCGACAAATTTCCAAACAATTTTTTGTGGACCAGCAAATTTTCATGAACTTTGCGTGCTCAAGCAAGTGTTGCTTGGAAGATAGCATGAATGGCAGATATTGAAAAGCTTCTGCTTTTTTTAAAATTAATTCAGGATCCAGTGAAACAGCCATTTAGTGGAATGTCTTCAAAAAATGGAAAGGTGGGCTTGGAGAAAGGTTTTTCAGACTCGAAAATAAAATAAATCGTTAAATCAAGTAAAACTAAATCTGAAGTATCATTAGAAGAAAAGCCAAGAAAACATTTTCATGAGATAATTTCAACTGCCATTGTCTTGCCAAAATTAAAAAGTAAAGATACTGTAAAGTCCTTCATTACTACTTGTGAAAAATTCATCAGCCTGGAGAAATTTCCCGTTGACCGGCGCCGGTCCGCGAACTTTCTTTTAGTGAATCGAAATACAGATAATTTCAACTGCCATCGTCTTGCCAAAATTAAAAAGAAGAAAATTATCATTAGAAGAAAAGCCAAGGTAACATTTTCATGAGATAATTTCAACTGCCATTGTCTTGTCAAAATTAAAAAGTAAAGATACTGTAAAGTCCTTCGTTGCTACTTGTGAAAAATTCATCAGCCTGGAGAAATTTCCCGCGGACCGGCGCCGATCCGCGGACCACGGGTTGAGGACCACTGCTCTAGACTAGAGAATATACAGTATTTCCTGTGGTCTGCAGTTTTTCTCTCTGATTTGACTCTTTGTTTTGGAACACGAAGTCCTAAAATTCTTTTGCCACGAAGGCTATGGTATATTTATCATCCTTTTTCTTGACGTAATTCTTTCGATTTTTTCTTGGTACATCACAGAAGAAAAATGTAGAGCCTCTGTCTCTGAATGATCAATCAAAAGGTAGTGTAACACTGTTTTCCCCTTGCCCAGAACTCTACGTTTCATCGGCTTCGAGAGGTTGTAATGCTGTAAAATTGAGATTTTGTGCCGTAATCCAGCATCATTTTCTTCCTTTTTCTCAACGTAATTCTTTCAATTTTTTTGGTACATTACAGAAGAAAAATGTAATGCCACTGTCTGAATGATCAATCAAAAGGTACTGTAATACTATTTTCCCCTTTCCCAAAACTCTACGTTTCATCGGCTTCGAGAGGTTGTATTTCCGTAGAATTGAGATTTTGTACCGTAATCCAGCAATTGAATGGAAAATGCCATTGGGAGGGTGGGAACTGTTCAGCATTCGATTTAGTGGGATTCGGATTCCAGTGAGACGTGCAAAAATCTGTGTGCTGATTGTCGAATGACGAGATCAGAATTGTTTTGAAATAATGTACGACGAGTTACTGCGAAGCTCGCAGAGCCGTTCGGGTGCTTCGATCAGTCCCACGTACTTTTCGATGGATTCGTTCTTTTAGCGGAAATTTCCGTGCTGCGTTATTTTCTTTCTTTTAGAAACTGTGTACGATACTCCTTGGCTTATCTTGAGTACTCTCGTGTGTGAAATTGATTCAAAACGAAAGCCCGTGCAGAAGGGGATCCCCCGAATGCCCGGAGCGCAGCGAAACGAATCTTCGGTACCAATCCTCGCCTCTTATCGATGAAAATGAGCTCTGAAAATTCAAACCCTTCTTGTCTGAGTGACAATTCCTCGAGAGTTTCCTTTCTTCTTTTCTACCTCTTCACGCTCGGTGTAGATGGAGAAGATCGTGGAAAAGATGCAAGACGAGAAGCAAGGGATTCGGGTGCGGACGGTGAAAAGCCTGAGGTCGAAAATCCCGTCTGTCTTCACGGGTAAGCCTTCAGTTCTATATTTCTCTCCCTTCGTGCCCTGAGCCATTCAGAACTCGTGTCTTGCGACGCAAGACTCACCGAAGAGTTTATTGTTCTGTAGGCTCTGCTTCCTTATCATTGAAGCAATGTCTCTCGTGTTTCTCCTGGGCTAAATTCAGACGTATTGCTTGAGTTACTTACTGGAACATAACCGACGAGTTCACTGGAGTCGAAAAGAGTTAATGTGATGTAGATAAAATCTTTACTGTATTTCGATTCACTCAAACATGGTCAAAACTCAAAAGGGGTTGCCTTCATCAGGAACATGAGAAAAAATAGTCATACTGTGTTTTGATTAAAACTGATGAACCTGGAGCCTCATCGATGTTTGTACAATGTAGGTTCGTCCCACTCGAGTGCGACCTTGGTTATTTCTGGAATAGGTACCACTTTGAAAGAAAGGATAAAAAAACGAACATGTACCCCATGATGTTGCAAGGTTCTTAGCCTGTTTCTTCTGAATTTTTTTTTTTCAATTTACTGCGTGATGATGATGGAAATTTTCCAATCACCGCCAGAGTTTTCTGGGTACTTTACTGTTATCTCAGTACCCATTTTTCTTTGTCTGGTGAATTCAGTATTTGTTAGGTTAGGTTAGGGCAGGTTATGTTAATTGAAAGATATTTGTAACTAACATAACCTGACCTAACCTAACTTTATCTAACCACCTCCCAAAATCAGTTTCAGCAGAATGCGGAAAAATAAAATTCGCAGTTTCTGGTAGGTGCACAGAAAGTAGGTACTGAGATAACAGGAAAGTACCGTTTTCTCCCCACATCACAGGGTGCTACAAAATGTTTCAGCCAGCCAAAAAATTAAAATAATAATTCAGCCAATAAATTTCCAACATTTTGAATGTTGGTTAAAGCAGCAAGGAAATTCGAATTTTCAGCTGGCCTGACAATATTTTGGCCCTGAAAAAAAAGGTAAGATTTTTGGCTGGCTGGAATTTTTTTTTTGTAAGCTGTGACACAGGCGAAGAGCTCGGGCTGTAACTAGAAACGTTTCACATACAGTATTATCAAGCAGTAACCTGAAATAAAATTTTAAATCAGAAAAGTAATCCCGGAATCTTACAAAATCATGAGCTATACGACTTGTTTAGTCATACCCACTCTAGAAATAACGAAGGTCACGCCCAAGTGGGGAACCGCTCGTATGTTACTACAGTACAATACTGTATATTATTGCTCATGCACAAAGTTAATACAGTATACGAGAGCAGATCGAGCTTGGCACAGTGCCAAATTGAAGTGACACTTGACCATACGTGGATAGTTCATAATCTGGAATTTCTAAAACGTGTCTTGTGCATGACGAAGTACAGTATATGAAGTTTTCTTGACGAGTTTGAATCTAGAATGCGTCAATATCATTACCGTGAATTCGTAGGTTGGCTAAATCAAAATCTGAGTTAATCTTTCGGATCGCTAATCATTTTTGGTTGGGATTGAGCCTCTCTTGAATTACGGTAGAATGTAGATTATCCGAGCTCTGGTTCTGATGAATCTCAGATAAACTGATGTCTTCCATTTTTATCATTTTAATGCATTTCTGTCTGATGACGTGGAGTGGGATGTTTGGGAATGTTTTTTATCTTGCGTCATTTTGCTCAGATCAATTATTTCTATCCGTTGTTCACATCAATTACATTTTAATTATTGTGCGTCTGGATGGTCAACCGAGTTCTCCTGTATCAGGAATCCAATTTCAAGACTAACTGAGGAACGATTTTGCTTCGAACCCCATCAGGAGTGAAAGCGAGGGTTAACCGAGTACTCATGTGTGTACATATATATTTTTGTTTTCTCAGAGCAGATTTATTTCTTTTTTGCTTCGGGATCTCCTGTAAGAAAAAAAAAACAGAGGAGAGAGAGACTTCTCGGGTTAATCGTGCTTGCTTTGCCGTCGCTCGTAATTATCCGAGCTGAGATCGTAACACGTGACTGCTGGGTTGTCGGGAACTGCCGTGATACTCTGGTGCTGTCGCGAACGAACCATTCTGATTCCGTGCTTGGTTTTCTTTTCTTTTCTCTGGTATCGGAACGCAGGAGCTGAGCTGGTTGCGTGGATGCAGCGAAGCTTGAACATCGAGGAACAGGGTGAGTCAAGAATCTGAAAATGAGGAATTTTACCCGGGTTTCTTTTTCTCGCGGCAATTGTGGATGCAGTGCAGCAGTGTTCCCCCAACATGTGGCCCACGGACCGACGCTGGCCAGCAGAGGTTTTCTTCAGCATAATGAATTTATCAGAAGTATTATCTTTATCTGACATTTTGGAAAGACAATGCCAGTTGAAATTATAATTTATTTAAATTTTTCAATCCGTGAGAGCTTTCTTCAAGCCCACCTTTCTATTTTTTTTGACAGCATGCTATAGCTGCTCCATTGCTTCTTAGCTTGATTTTTGCAAAACAGCAGAAAATTTTAAGCTACTGTACCTGCCATAAAGTCTCTCAAAGAAAACTGTTCTAAAAAATGCTATGAAACTCTGTTATCTTTTTCTGAACTTTTGAAAAGACAATGGCAGTTGAAATTATAATTTATTTAAATTTTTCATTCTGTGAAAGCTTTCTTCAAGCCCACCTTTCTATTTTTTTTTGACAGCATGCTATAGCTGCTCCATTGCTTCTTAGCTTGATTTTTGCAAAATCGCAGAAACGTTTAAACTTCTGTAACTGCCCTAAAGTCTTTCAAACAAAACTGTTCTGACTCTGCAAAAATTCTATGAAACTCTGTTATCTTCATCTGAAATTTTGAAAAGACAATGGCAGTTGAAATTATAATTTATTTAAATTTTTCAATCCGTGAGAGCTTTCTTCAAGCCCACCTTTCTATTTTTTTTTTACATCATGATATAGCTCCTCCATTGCTTCTTAGCTTGATTTTTGCAAAACGGCAGAAACTTTTAAACTACTGTAACTGACATAAAGTCTTTCAAACAAAACTGCTCTGAGTCTGCAAAAATGCTATGAAACTCTGTTATCTTTATCTGAAATTTTGAAAAGACAATGGCAGTTGAAATTATAATTTATTTATACTTTTCATTCCGTGAGAGCTTTCTTCAAGCCCATTATTCTATTTTTTGATTGCTGCTCCATTTTCTTAGCTTGATTTAAGTGAAACAACAGAAATTTTTTTTTAACTACTGTACCTGTCATGAAGTCTCTTAAAAAAACTGTTTTGAGTCTGCAAAAATGCTATGAAACTTTGCTGGATCCGCCCAATTTTTTCATTTTTTTTATTTGCTCATCCACAAAAGTTGTAATGAAAATTTGCTGGTAAATAAATGGGCCCAAAAAGGTTGGGTAACACTGCAGTACCGCACACTGTACTTGAAAAGGGTTTTACAATGACTCGGAAAAGGCTAAATTTTGCTGCGAAGTATCCGTTAATCTTCTTGGCAAATCGCGTGTTGAATTCAGTGCTGTTTTTTGAAGTCGGCAAATCGTGAAAGCAATGGGTAAGAAATCATTGATTTCATATCCTGCCGGCGGCGGAAGAAGAATATTATAAAATTTATCGCCAATGACCGTAGGAAACAATTCAAGCTTACCAATGTGGCCGAAGTTTGAAAATTCAGTTGGGCCTAGCAAAATCCAACGTCCCAAGTTGTCCATAAGTCGAATTTTTGTCCCCTTCCTGCGCAAATTCCCAGCAGAACCATGTGCATTATTATAGAACCACCTTAACTTGAAAGCATTTCCCCAATAAAACCTCTCGAAGTCAAATTTCTCGCCGGAGTTTGGGATGTTACGGTATTTTGTGCACCCTGGAAATACAAGTAAACAATGATGTAACTTGATGCTTTTCAAAATGAATTGAGAAACTCAATTGTGCAAATTCACCCTTGCCTCTCAAATTCAGCCAGCACCCTGTCAACTCCTTCATTCAGCAGTTGATGGCCCGGAAAATCTCAAATGTTGCCTTTTCTGACATAAAATGCTGATTTCCTATACTTTGGAACCCCTTAAGTTGCGTTTGTTCGTGAGTCCTCAGTTTGACTTAGAGAGGGTTGATCTTATTCTGATTTACTTCATCTCGTGAGTGCACTTCGCTTAATTTTTTTCTGCGATCCCGCCTTGGGATTCCCATGGAGGGTCTGGGGGAAATTGTAGGATTCAGCCTTGCAAATGCCGATTTTTCCCAGATTTTGGCACGGGTGGGGTTTCGGTGACCTTTCAGTCAAGTTAAAATTCAGCATGATGCTGGCATCCCTAAGGGATAGAAAATTTTTCTCCGTCGTCCGAGGAATACGAAAATTTTTCAAAATTAGAACTTTTTCTTGTGTGGAATGTGCTTTTGACAGAAGAAAAATCAGAATCGGAAAATGTTTCGTTCGTCTTTCATGGAGTTGTTTTTTTGGTAACTATGAAAAACAAATCCCAAAATTTTGTCGCTTATTGGCTTTAGCCGACAAGTGTTTTCATAACGGAAGAAAGTTTGAAAATAATTTACTATCTTTTCTGAACTGAAAGTTGAAACAGCGAGATTTTCTAGCGTCATTGAATTCGTATTGTCCGATGCCAAAAGTTTCCGTGCGATGGAAAACTTCTCGCATTTAGGGATCCTTCATTAGTACAGTACAGTAAAGTAGGATCTCGTTACAACGAAGTCAGTGGGACCAGTAAAATAGTTTCCTTCTAAAAAAAAATCGTCATGAAATAACTCATTTAAAATTACAGTTACTGTTTTGGACAATGACCTGAAAAGGACTTCGTTGTAAGCGATTATTTGTTGTAACAAGATTCTACTTTCCACCGTAATTCATTTTTTTCTGATTCAACGATCAAATCTCAACGTATGATTGTTATCCTAAATCACAAGAGAAGTATCTAAAGACACTTTTGTCTTTGGAAAAATGTCTCTTCCCAAAGAATGATTAATCTAAAAAAGGTAAACTCTTAAGAATAACTTCAAGACAAGATTTAGTTCTTATGGCCGTGGTTTGAAAGTAAATACAACTTCTCCATTTAGAGTAAGCCATGATAAACACCCTGAATGGACAGATGTATGAGTGACAATGAAGAAACAGTCGGGTCAGAAGTTTTCGAAAATCAGGCATTAACTCTTCACCAGCATGGTGTGTTTTGATTTTGAGCTTGGATTTGTTTTCATTCAATCAAAAGAATCAGTAAAAAAAAGAAAAATATGAAGGCAATACAGTATAAATGTTGCCGTTGACTTGGATGCTTTCAGCACATCTATGTTCATGGCATATTAGGTCCGTCGGAAACTTACTGATTATCTTATGAAGCAATCCATAGGTTCGCTCTAGTCCTCGATGGAATGTTTGCACAATCGAGTAATGGAAAAAGCTCTTCCTAAGCTAGGATAATGGCAACGTCGTAGACGCGTATTTGAGTTATCTCAAGTACCCTCGCACCGTCGCCGCCGTAAAAGCTTGTTAAGTACTTCAGCCTCTCTTGCTGAAAAACTACTCCGGAAAGCTTCCTGAAGAAAGAGATTCACATTCTCGCTGTACTTTTATCGTGTGCATTTATCGGCTCGGGACGAGGGGATTCGCCGTACTTCGGATTGTTTGCTGATGGGGAGTGATTCGGCGAATGGGAATTTCAACAACGTCTCAATTATTTGAAGACACGAACGTACTGTACATTCTTTTCGCTGGGATTAGGAATGAAAAAATACTGTCCTTCTCTTGTTCACGAGTGGGTATATCATCTATAAACTGCTGTAAATCTCTGCTTTTTGAGCAAATGCCATATTTTAGAGAGCGGGGTTGTATGCTTACCCAACATTGGAGACGAACCCCAACCTCCTCAACCTCTTTGGGCCCGTGGACCAGAAAATTTCCATAAAATTTTCACGGACCGGTAGATTTCCGAAAAAAAATCTTCTGCGGACCAGTAAAGTTACATAAAATTGTTGCAGACTCAAATAAGTTTTGCTTCTAAGACTTCATGGCCGATATCCAAAATGTTTCTGATTTTTGTAAAAAAAAAAATCGAGTTAAAACCCAATTCAGCAGCTATCGTGGAATGTCTTGGAAAAAAATAGAAAGGTGGGCTTCAAGAAAGGTTTTCCAGAACTTATGTATTTCATTAGGAGAAAAATTCTGTCTAGTGTTTTTAGGAGAAAAGCCAATATTTATAATTCATGAAATAATTTCTACTGTCTTTGTCTTGCCAAAATTACTGGTGAAGATTCTTTAACATCCTTCAGCACTACTTTTGATCAATTTACTATGGTGAAGAAAATTTCCTGCGGACCTGTAAAAAACTACACAATGAATCTCAAGTGGTCAAGAAATCGCTGTTATAGAGACGAAAAATAAAGTAACTCGCCATGTCCCGAAAAAAGTACATTTGTTGCAAGAACTGGTTGATTGTAACAGTTTGAAAGGAGATAGTTCCTGATGCTCAATTCTTCAGAATTTACGTTTTGACATGAACTTATTTTATTTATAATTGGTTCAAGCTCGTCGAGCATGACTCCGATTATCTTCAAGGCCATTTTCGGGAAGCATCAACACAATACAGGTGCTCTCTTCACAACGAAATTCAATTCAAGGGACCAGAAAAAAAATCGTCCTAGAGAGAATTTCCTTGTGGAGAACCCCTATGACATGGGGAGATAACCCTGGGGAACCAGACATATTCTGCATGCGAAGAAAATTGTTGTGCACGAGATCCTTGTCGCGAGAGTCCACCTGTGAAGTGTATGTTAGGCAGCTATTAAACAGGCTTAGACATACAATGGGGCCTCGAGCAACGAACCTAACCCATTTATGCGTTGTTCCTCAAGAGCATTCTTTATGCAGGGCACGATTTCCCATAGTCTGTATAATCTCGTTAAAACAAAGCGTTGGGACCTCAAAAAAGCCTTATGAACCAAAATTCGTTAAGAAAAAATTGATTTAAAATTGTGGCTATCGAACAGAGGTGAAAAAACTCATGATCATGAATCCGGTTTGACATAATTTGTAGAGAGATTGAACCTTAGTAAACTTTTGGAAATCTTTGTATTGGTTCCAGAGAAAAAATCAAGGTCAAGTTGAGAAAAAAAACATGACAAAGAAAATTTTAATTAAAAAAAATTATAAACATGCAAAATTAGAAGCTCAAGATTCCCTCAAGTCTTCAATTTTCCATTGAACTGAAAACTTTTTTCCCGATCGTTTCCCCTATTAGGGAATTTATTGTTGTGAAATCATGAAATTTCATCATTTTTGGAATTTCAGAAGAACATTTTTTCAGGATTGTTGAACATTTATTTCTCCCTTGACGTGAAGGTTTGTTCCTCAAGTCATGTTCTTGACTTCAGGCAAAATGATGTCCAAAGCCATACACTGTTTGTTATATGTTGAGGAATTAATTAGCCCAGCATGAAGAATTGAACAATAGCACAGTGGAAGAAAAGGTGGGAAATAATAAGGCAGGGCAATCAGCCAGTTTGCAGCCAGGAATATGTAATTAAGGGGCACCGTAATTACATACCCCTAGTTTTGTCTGGTTTAATCACAGTCCACAATAAATCACAATCAAACACAATACAAAAATGATACATCACAATAAATACAATGATGCAACACACATTCAATAAAAACAATGAATTTGTGCACACAAATTTAGGGTGCAATAATGCAATGCAACAATTCAATCTATCTGAAGAATTGGGATTGGAATATTTGGAGGAAGTTCAGGGTAACAGCTAATTTTAAGGACTGATCATTGGGAGTGGAAGAGTGCTGGCTTTTTATGCAATTTAGCACAATGCTTGTCAGCTGACCTGACTGAAGCATTGGACTTTTTTCCTTGCCTGTCATTGGTGGAACAAATGTGCATTCAAGAAGTCCTGCATCCGGGGAACGGATGCACAAAAGAAAACGGACCAGAATCCAGGTCCTGGGACCTGATGTCCCTGGGCCGGAGTTCTGGTTCCCCAACATTATGCAAGACGTTCCTATGACGTTCGTTGCTCAAGCACCCTCTATTGTACTGTATTCTCTCACTGGCATCTGTCGACTGACTGACTGAAACGCTTTCCATTACTGAAGCCGACAGCGAAGAAAGAAAAAAATAAGAGAGGAAAACTCTTGTGGACGACAGTCTTGAAGACTCAACTGAAGAGTGAAAGAAGTTGGGGGGGGGGGGGGGGGGGAACAGAACTGCTCTGAGATTGCCCTTCGCTTATTTGTCGAACCCGGGGAGGGTCAATATCGTTCATCTCCGATTCAACCCGCGTTCCCCGAATGAATGGCGTTTGCAATACTCGTTACAGCGGATTGCTTGCAGTTGGCCTGTCTCATCGCTGCCCACGGATATTTCTTCCCCATCGATGACCACGTCTTGACGGTGAAGGGCGACGGAACGTACTATCGCTTCCAGGTTAGTCCTCGTGACTTTTGTGCAGTCGCGGAGGGAAATTCGGCACAGTACCAGTACCGTATCTCCCCCCTCCCCATTGGAAATTAGGCTTGGGAAGTAAGGTGCTTGTGATATACTGGAGTATGCATCCCTTCTGAAATTAAAAAAAAAATGTTCATTGTTCACTTCCTATTTGGATGAAAACATCCTGTGTAGTTTAAGGAAATACTTTTTTTTTAGAAGATGCTGTCTTAAACCAGTCTAAATTCTGTTTCAAGAATTGTTGATCAGACAATTTCTCAAGAATTTGACCAGGAACAACTTTTGTGTTGAAGGGTTAAATTGTTTTCTGCACATTTTTGAAGAGTCGCAAATAGACTTCAATAATCTTTACAAGTGAGGTTTTTATTCCATTTCACAAAGCATGGAATGTGTGAGTGGTGGACAACAAGGTTTTCATGCAAGAGTTTGGTCAGAGTAAACTTTACATAAGACAGTGGACACTCATATGCATAGACAATTTCGTTTGAGGTCAATGCCAAGCATAGCAACCAATTTGGATCTGTGTTGACATACTTGGTTGAGTAAAAACCAAGGTGAAAGGCATAAAACGTAGGAAGACATTTAAAAGGAATTAAAAGGTGTGGTTGCGCATTTGATTAACAATGCAGAACAGAACATGAAGCAGACAAGGGAACATAACAAAGTGCAGCATATTGTAGTCATGATATTTATTGGACTACAAAGAGAAGGAGTGAAAATATATGAGGGTTGTCCCACTCCCGCGCCCGGAGAAAGAAATAAATTAAATTAATAAATTAAATCAAATTAAATTCAAAATTTTTCTTCTGATGTTTTAGACACCTGCTATTTTTAAAATTTCATTGAACATTTTTTCGAGACACTGCATGATGAGGAAAATGTGCGGGAAGAAATTTGAAAGTTTTCACTTTTCATTTCTTTGTGCAGTACATTTTATACCTGGAATACATTCAGTTACATTTAAAAAGATATTATTTTTCTGTGAAGTAAAATATCGTCACATTTAGTGACAATTTTAAATAATTTGGACGATTAACGTCTCTGTTGAAGCAAAAACGTTGAAAAACGCAAAACGTTTTGGGGGTGGTAATGTCTATCAGATGTTAATCCACAAATTTGTCCGTGTCAAGGGTAAAATTTTAACATTGAATTTTATTTTCAGTGGCTTGAAGTTTAATTTCAAGTTCAAGTCTAACTGGAAGATGAAAATATAAAGCACAAAAAAGTACAGTACAGGGCAATCGAATTCCAATTTTATTGCAAAAATCTCGAATTTTGTCATGCATTTCCGAAAACAAATTGATTTTGTGTCACAAAAATGCGCATCTTACGGATGGATCGATATTTTTAAAAATATTTTCCTCTACAATTAACGTGCTCATCTTCCTTCAGGATGACGAAGTTTACCGGAGAACACCTAACTTGCTGGAATAAGAAATAGAACCGGTCAGGGCTCATCTGGAACTAAAAGATATGCTTAATTCAATGCTGCGAAGAACTTACAAATCAAATTCCTCGTGGAATCCTCTCACTTTCGTTGTATGTCGTTTATCTGCCTTGAAAATTCCGTGAAACAAAAATTCTACGTTCCTAGTCTCCAGAGTAATCTTTTCCTTCACGAATGGTTTTTTTCTTTTTCTGTGATGAAAATATTGCATACGAGGGTTCTAACAAAATTTCTCGGAGTAGCAATGAAAATGGCCTACAGTTGAGCTGAAAAAGATTTATTCTTTAGGGAAAACATATTCTTTGGCACACAAAAAATATCAGCCCTTTTTGACAATTTTTTACAAACTTTTTTTCATAAGTCACCCTGGCAGAGTTTTGCTCTCCACTCAGAAGATGAGGCGCCCTTTTTTTGTTGCAGCCCAGCTTTCCCCTCAGAATTCTTGAAATCAACGTGGCATTAATGCCAAGGGTTGCCTCCAGGTCATCCTAGGCAATTCCGCCATTGGAAGATCTGGAGACACCCCTTAGAAAGAATGCCAAGTTGATTTCAAAAATTCTGAGGGGAAAGCTGGGCTTCAATAAAAAAGGGCGCCTCATCTTCTGGGTGGAGAGCAAAACTCTGCCAGGTTTAATTATGAAAAAAATGAAAAAAAAAACTTGTCAAACAGGGCTGATATTTTTTTGTGTGCCAAAGAATATGTTTTCCCTAAAGAAAAAAATTTTTTCAGCTCAACTGTAGGCCATTTTCATTGCTACTCCGAGAACTTTTGTTAGAACCCATAGAGCTCAATTATCGGAAAATAAAACGGAAGACTTGTCGGGAAACACGGAAAATTTTTCAAAAAAGGTAAATCCCACGTTTTCTATCAACTGCGGTATCAGATTACCCGGAAGCCACAGACATGCTCTGTTAATGTCCGTCATGTCGAAGAAATGATGGAAGTCCCTCATTGTATTACTCCTCGAAGCAATCTCACAAAAAACATTACTGAATCGTGCCAAATATGCATCAATCATGAATTGTTGACACACGCCCTTTCTATACGTGATGTCGACTCTCCCCTTTATTCTTCTGCAGTGTGTGCCACGGCAGGCATCAGTAATTTGACACCATAACTGGCTCATGTGCACGACTGAAATGATCAGCTGGTTCTCTAGTCCAGTTACCTAACCTTGTTGGGCCCGCAGACCCGCAAATTTCCTTCCTTTTTTTCACTGGCGAATGTCCATAAATTTTTTTGCGAGTCGACAAATTCCCATGAAATTTGTTGCATACTGGCAAATTTCCAAAAAAAATTTGCGGAATGGCAAAGTTTCAGAACATTGTAGACACAAAAATTTTTGTTTGAAAGACTTTATGGCAGTTATTTAAAAAGTCACTTGACTTTTTGCAAAAGTCAAGTTGAGAATTAATGAAGCAGCTACAGTAGAAATGTCATCAAAAATTAGAAAGGTGGGCTTGAAGAAAGGTTTCCAAGAATTAATTTAATTATTTCAGCAAATGAAAATTTGTCTGAGGTGTTGGAGGAAAATCCAACTTGTATTTTCCATCAGATAAATTCAACTACCGTTCTCTCTCCAAATTTTCAGATAATGATGACTGACTTCATGGCTGTTTTTTGATACATTTTGAAGTACAGTATTAGTACTTCGGGTGTTTTTGCCTTTTCCTCTCAAAATTTCAGTCCTACATGCTCAAAGATCCATGAATCTTGCTGTAACTAATTTTTTCTCAGATCCTTGGGAGTTCGTTGTATCAAGCTGAAAATTTTGGTTGTGAGTTTTTAGTGTAAAATAAAAAAAATATCGACATCGAGATGCATTGTCTCTCTTATTTACTCTTGCTGATTTTGGCAGGCGTTGATCTGGGTCCCGTTCAGCTGACCATCACTTTCTAGGGCTATAAATAAAGCGATTTGTTGCGCAAGTTGTGCGAAATTATGCTCATCTGCTTGAATATTGAATTCGCAAAAGCGTGATTCCGCACCGCAAGTGAGCAGCACTGAACGAGAAATAAATGCGTATTTTTTTCCGCTTGCCTTTTCAGACTCCCTATTACTGGCCGTCCAACTCGTGGGAACCGGAAAACACGGATTACGGTAAGAATCCTTCGACCCCCCTGCATTTGAACAGTACATTAGTGTTCCTCAATTTTTTTGGGCCCATGGACCTGCGAATTTCCACACTAAAATTTCTGCAGATTGGCAAAGTTTCTTGAAATTGTTGCAGCCTGAAGAAAGTATCTGCAAAACTTGATGATAGGTACCGAATTTAAAAGTCTCTGCTTTTTGCAAAAATTATGTCAAGGACGAATAAAGCAGTTATAGTGGAATTTTGTTTAAATTGTAAAGTTGGGCTTGTGGAAAGCTTTCTCAGAATGAATAATTAAAAAAAAACAAATTCAGCAGGGGAACAATTGTCTGTAGTTTTATTTGGAGAAAAGCCAACTTCAACAGGCATTGTCCTTCTGAAATGTCAGATGAAGAAAAGCAGACTTCATTGCTACTTCTGACAAATTTATTGGTGTGGGTGAAATTCACCGCAGTTGAACTTGCCGCACTTCAACTTGCCACACCCTAACTTGCTGCTGCTGCAACTGACCACACCCTGAAGTGACTGCAGTCACAAGTTGCCGCAATCATTTCTCACCCCAGTCACAACTTGCAGTAGTTATAAGTTGCCACTCTTTCAACATGCTGTACTTGAAGATTAATTCAGACAGTTCTAGAACTTTTTAAAACTTAATTCACAGCAGAACATGTTTGCAATTGAAAAAAATGTACATGGAAAAAACATTACCATCAAAAATAAAATGCGCATCATTTAGCCACCAATAGTACTAGTTCAGGATGAAGGAAATCATTGAAGCCCCCTCTATATATTCTAAAAATTTTCAAACAGCAGAATGCCTATAGTTAAGAAGTGGAAGAATGTGGGAATTTTTTTTTTCCTTTTATTTTAGACAATGAAATGGCAAGTGGCTGCAATTCATATGGCAAATTGTGATAGCAGCAAGTCATTACAGTGGTGAGTTCTTGCAGCAGCAACTTCCACCTGCGGTGACTTACCACAGCGGCAAGTTAACACTGCAGCAGGTTGTGACAGCAGCAAGTTAACACTGTGGCAGGTTGGGTGTGCAGCAAGTTCAACTGCTTGCAGCAGGTTGGGTGTGCAGCAAGTTAGAAAGTGGCAAGTTTCACCAACATGACAAAGTATTCCTCAAAAGCTTTGTAAGATTAGTGTAATTTGAACTGTTGAGCATATTATGTCTCTTCAACTTTCACCAAAAGTTTGAGTCAAATTTCAAGAACTTCAAAATTTTTTGGGGGGGGTGAAATTTGTACTTTGAAGCATAATCAATATTCAATGGAAGGCATCAAATTCAGGAATCGAATAAAGTATATGAAGAGCTATAAAACACTGTGAAATGTTAACTGATTCATTTTAAATTTTAAACCAGACATGCACACAATTCACTATAGCTGCTGGAAGGACACTCACCATGGCATTGCAATTCAGCCACCAGACATAATCCCAACCATGTTAAAATAGTCTTCATGAATCCTGCCGCAGACAAAGAGGAATTCTCAGGCAGGAGGTAGTTTCAGCTTGCTAGCTAGTCGGGAAGTGAGCAAAATTTGAGTTGCAAAATTTGATCCAGACAAACAAACGGACAAGTAGGCGAGTTAATAAAAACGTGTTAATTAAAAATTGTACAATACAATAATATGGAAAAAACCTTAGCATAAAAAATAAAATGCACATCATTTAGCCACCAATTCATTTCAGTGGTGAGCTGTTGCAGCAACAACTTCCACCTGCAGTGACTTATCACAGCGGCAAGTTAACACTGCAGCAGGTTGTGACAGTGGCAAGTTCAACTGCATGTGGCAGGTTGGGTGTGCAGCAAGTTAGAAAGCGGCAAGTTCCACTGACACGGAATTTCTTATGCTGAAGAAAATTCCCTGTGGATAGGCAAAAAACGTCTGCGGACTGGCGCTGGTTCGCAGACCCTGGGTTGCGGAACACGTTAATGCAGTGCAGTAAAGCACACTACACTACGTACGTTGCTGAACGCCATGTACTTTTTTTTTTTTTGCAGCCGTGTATTTGTGCAAACGCACTATGCAGAACAAGACCAAGATGGGCCTCGCGGATTACGAGGCGGAGAACCTGGCCCGGTTGCAGCGCATGTTCAGCAGGAAGTGGGAATTCATTTTCATGCAGGCCGAGGCCCAGGCGAAGGTCGACAAGAGGCGTGATAAGATGGAGCGGAAGATCCTCGACTCGCAAGAGCGGGCCTTCTGGGACGTGCATCGTCCGGCTGTGAGTACTGTACTGTACTAGTGTACTGCACCGTGCAATTAAGGGTCCCTGTTCAACGAAACTGTCGTGTACACTCGTGTCGGGCGTGAATCAAACTGGATGTTTATTCAGATACCTTTCGTCGAAGCAGTAATTAATTACACTGTTGTGAAATTAATGCATGCAAGTAATTACAACCGAATGAAATTTAATGAATGAATGAATGAACAGAACACTTTATTTGCCGCTTTTCAGCGTTCACAAAGGTTCAATCAAGATTTCCACAACCAAACTCCCTTCCAGACCGGTTNTGAACAGAACACTTTATTTGCCGCTTTTCAGCGTTCACAAAGGTTCAATCAAGATTTCCACAACCAAACCCCCTTCCCACCCAACCCAAATCCACTCAATGACATTTTAATCACTTCAGAGCAGGAAACAGAGCACAAATTGATAACAAAAATAAAAGAAAGTACAATCCACGAAATACAACTGGACACCTGACATGTATGCATACACCCATTCATTCCCTGACATTGGAAACAAAAGATATGTAAAAATTAATTTAAAGCAAAAGGTCTTCAGCTTGTTTCTGCATGAGGTTTAATTGAATGAACAAATTAGAGATAATCTTTGATGAGAAATCATATATATCCAACAGTTCATGAAATTTAATGAAATTTAATTTCCAAGGAGTTGCTCAAACCTTTTCATGAGGGACCCCCTTTGATCTGTCCATTTTCCCAGACCCACCATGTTGAGTCACAGGCATCAGGAACGAACTGTGAACTACACTAGGGGGCAACAATGACGCTGAAGACATTATTTCATCATGCGAACGTAATGTAATCCATCCCCGGGATTTTCTCTGGGGCTATGGAAGCAGCATCAGCAGCCCTTCCATTTCTTCCTGCGAACACCCATCACAGAAAAAAATTAGTAAAGGGCAAAAAAGTACAGTGCGGTAATTTGTTGTACAGTAGTTACAATCCGCATCTGCGAGCCTGAAATACGTGGCGGAAACATTAGTAGGGTTTATGCGGAATGGTAAACTTCCAGCGCTACGGATTTCGAATCGTGCAATTGTTTTCTGTGAATTACAGAATTCGTTTTGTTATCAAACTAAATTTTAATTCAAATAGTGTATCCTTCGTCGAAGACGAGCTCAGGTGTAACCTAAAAGCGGAGGAACACATTTTTCACTCCCGGAAATCGGACTAGCGTGGTAAACGGAATAACTTTCTTCATCGAAAATACGACTTTTAAGTAAAATATGCTTTTGGCCTATGTTATTAGTGTATTTAGACGAGCACTTTTCCTCCGTAAAATGGTATCCACTATGTCCTCAACGTTGATAATAAACTTTTTCTAAATTGAATGTTTGCTCGAGAAAGTTGAAATGACATATTTACGCGAGTTTCACGCGCCCTGAAGGAAGAGACGCACTCAAAATTTTTTTTTTATTCATCCAAAAACCGTTCCCTATGTGAGACCTGCACCCCAGTTTTGTTGTTGTTGCTGAAAATCAAGAATTGTGAAATTGTTTTTGTGCGTGGATCCATTTTTCCCCGTTGTTATTTTGTGTCCTGTTTTTACTGTCTGCAGGAACAGTTGGAATATGCTTGCAATGTGTGGCAACTTTCTCAATTCAGTTTTCTCCCATAAAAATGTTTGTAATGCAAACTTTGTTGCGCGTCTCTTTCCTGTAGTGCGGGGACTCACTGTGTTGCGTTGTTCGCTTTCCGACCCATTTGGCCCTCTAATTTCCCGGAACAAACTTCCACCTGAATCCCGGGAAAATATGTTTGTGCAAAAGTAATCTACCTGAGATGCTGTGGATTCAATTGTGCGCTACAAAGTAATTCAAAGGCATTTCGGTCTGTTGCAGTCGTAGCAAGAAATCTTCGTCAAACTCAGAGGACGCGCAAACAAATACGACTTAAATGTCTTAGATTACTTAGAAAATATTTGAGGTGAACGGCATTTTTGCAAATGTAAGAACAGAATGTTAGAAGATTACCTTTAAGATTTATCCTTGCTGTGATTTACAATATTCCAAGACCTCTCATGTGTTGATGCCCAGGCGGAAATACGGGATGAATTCCACTTCGGGAGGAAATTATCTCAATTAATACTTCCCGTGCTCAGAAGCAAAATAAATCAGTATACTGTCAAGCTTTTTGGCAAACTCACCGGTCGAACTCATCAACTCGATTTTGAGAGTTTTTGAATCAGTGAACCCAGTATTTTTCTACCGGGTGAAAATGAATGAAGGTATAACATAGGGATGTTCTGGTCTAGGAAATGCTAGATAAAAATGAGTTCAGATGAAGCTGAGATCAGTGAAATGGTAAATTTGCCCAGTTATACTCTAACTTCTTTATTTAAAGCATGGAGTTACATTTTTATTATTATCCTTCTATTCCCACCATTGGTCCACAGAATAATGGGCAAAAAGTCTCCACAAATTTGAGTTATACAGGGTTGAGGGAAAATTCTTCAAGTTGAGAAGGTCTATATTACCTACAGGATTTATTTTACGAATTCAGACCGGGACTAAAAAAAAGTCTTGTCAATAGTGCTATGTTCCTTTCTATGTTTACAAGGTTGAATAATAGGTTCATACTTCATATTTTCAATCTGTTGTCCGGTATAGTTAATAAATATAATATATAGTAATAAAGTTAATAAAGTTAATAATACTCACAGTTTTGCAATTCACAGGCTGAACCCTGAGTATTATTATCAACCTTTAAGACAATGACCAGACTGAGTGTCAACCAATTAATTTCAGTTTGCTCCCTTTTTACCGGGCGCGTCCCAGACCAAGTACTATACGTACTTTGTTAATTTTAAGCAATTAAAACACAAGTAAGTTCACTTTACCATTATTTTATTATATTCCCAACATTTGCAAAAGCATACGTTCCTGCTATGGACTCTGCTCCTCATCAGAGGGCTTCAACCACTGAGGATATTATATTCTGGTAGGGCCTCTTATTAACTCTGGGAACCAGACAGTAAAAGGTCATTGCTCAGATGCTGAAGTAGAGCCAAACAAAAGAAAGGAACAACAGAAAGTGTTCTGCAGCACAGTTTCACCATGAGTTAATTATACTGCTGTGGACCACCTCAGGCAATCCTTAATTGAGCTAGAGAGACAGAAACAAGGTTGCGCTCAAGTGTGCAGCTGTCCCTCATTAATGAGCAGGGTGAGCAAAAGTTAGAGCAATTCAGCACAGCTGATAACAATTATAATTGGCAATCATATAGTCATGGTGCCAGTGGTGCCCAACTTTTTTTCAAATATAATTCTGAAGATCACTTATACGACTTATTGTTGGAACTGTGCCTGAAAATTGACCTGAAATCTCTGGGATCGAGGCTGATTTTCATAACAGGTGATTTATTTGCAAGGGAATACGAATACTCCGGCATTCTTCTTGATTGAGATCCAGTTCCTTCAAAATCCGGCCCTCTTTCCAGGGCCACCAATTGTAAATCATTGATCATTTTAGAGCTGGAATGGGGGTCAGTTGAATGCACCCGCGAGGATTCCTTTTCAAGGGCTTCTAGACAATCTCTGGGTCTGCAAATTGCAATTCTAGGGCAGCCATATTGTTCATGTGACATTACAGAAGCTGGCATGTGAGCGGTTTCCTCGATTAAAGCCCAGTCTGCGGATCGAACCCGCCGAGGGAATCCCTGGCATGGATGACCGGTCGTCAGGCCATCGTAAATCACGAAGGGAACGCTATTTCTGCGTTATTTCGTGCCATTTCCGGCGAATCCTCTAGCGTGAGAAGGGTTTCGTGTCGGAATCGGACCCGTTTCTGGGACGAATTTTTTGCTCCTAACGCATTTCCACTCTTGAACTTTCCCGACCGGAACCGGAACTGAACTGATTTCCGCTCATGTCCGGGAGAATGCCGTCGTGTTCACTTGATCCTCTGCTGGCTGATCATTTATCCCGTCGTGGATTAGCTCGCGTTCTTCCCTGCGTGAATCCGCAGCTCATGTTTGCTTTCGGTCAGTAACGTGATTTAGAATAAGGCCGAATGCGCAATGGGTAACTAGAATAGAACATGAAGGGGCCTGCATTACGAGAAAAAATCCGATCCCAGATTACCTTCGTTACGCCGAATTTTCGTTGCGTGAAACGTGTTTTCCCTTAGGCTTACATCTTAACTGATTGATTTGATTCTAGCCACTCACCAAAAGACCGTGATGGAAGTTGTGTATTTTTCAGCGGAAAATTGTGAATTCAATATTGTTTAGCATGACATTGACGTCCTGACAACGCTTGCTCTTGAATTTTAAGATTAATATGAAGAAACAAATGTAAGACTATGCTTTTCTTCTCATTTTTCTTGACTTTTGTAAATTTCCAGTTAAAGTTGGAGTGTTGAAATCTCGCATTTTTTTGCGCAAAAATTTTCGTAATGTGGAATAATTTTGGAATGTTAATGTTTCCCCCTGAAATTATTGTTTTGAGGATGTTTCTTTGTGTGGGTCTTGCGTAATGCGGGGATTTGCTGTACAGTATTGTCATCATAACTTTAGTGAGTCCAAGAACAGGTTAAGAATACCCTGTTCTGAATGTGACTTTCTTATTCTTGTGTCCACATAGCAATGCACTGGAAATGGTGTACTGGAACATTGCAACAGTGTATTTTGACTGGTCATTCACAAGTCAAGGTTTACTGTATTTACTTGAGTACCATGCGCCCTTGAGTAAGGCGTGCGCAGGGGGTTTTCAGTTGAAAATTTTGCAAAAATCGTATCCCCAAGTAAGATGCACTCCCCAATTTTTAGTGAATCTAAAACCATAAAATTTAAAAATAAAAACAAAAAAATTGACTTTAGGTGTGAATTGAACAAAAATCTGATCAATTTTCAACTTTTTCAGCACAAAAATGTTTTCTTCTTATATTTGTTCCAAATTTCTCCATTATAATTAAGTACTGTATAATGCACGCATAACTTCTTTAAAATTTTGTACCCACTCATGACGTGCACCCTTTTTTTCTTCTGAAATTTGGGAAAAAGGTGCGCGTGGTACTCAAGTAAATAAGGTACTTTCTGTTCATTTATGTTCATGCGCAGCAATTCACCTGTCTTGCGCACCAGGAATCCATAAAGGTGTCCAAACACTCTTTCTATGCTCATTGCTGGTTTGGACTGGTTCACGTGTGTACAAAATATATTCACTTATGAAGTGAAGTAGTCTTACTTGCTTACCCCGGCCATAAGGATTAATACTTCTTGACTCAGGTTGTTCTGACAAGAAATCATTGAATTAGAGTAAACAATTACAAAGGAAAAGAGACATTGGATGCGTAATCCTAAATTATTTTTTATTCAACAGTTCAGGATAGCAGTATACTTTATGTGTTCTGAAAAAATCATGGTGAATCATGGAACAATTTTGACTGTTCAAGTGAGTGGAATCCCCTAAACTTTTGGAACTATCAGGTTGAAAAAAAAACGCAGCCATTAGTTTTTTCTCACACCCTGTCGATTTTTTTATGGTGTATTCTCTTACTTCTAAATAAAAACTGCCTGGGAAGAAAGTTAACATTTGCTTTGAAGCAAGGGTTTACACAATTGTAAAAGGTTATCTCAGTTACGTGCGTCTTCCTAACATTAGTTGGTCAGGCAAACTTTCGGACAATTTTTCTGATTTCATTCGACTAACCAATGAAAGCCAAACAAATTCTAAGGAGACACTCGAAATTTATAATATGGAAGATAAGCGCACTTTTAATCCTGCAGAATTTGCCCAGTTTGACTCCGCAAAGCAGATGAATTATTTTAGACAGTCCCGAAAAAAAAATGAAAGCATTTCTCCAGCAGTTTCACATTTTCAAGTCCATTTTTTCAGTTTTTTCAAACTTTAATGTCCTGGCTATTGAAGTTGAGGATTCCGAAAGGCTGGCATTCCTCTGGGAATCAATAAAATCGCACGTAAATCACAAATCTGCCACGTATGTAAAAATAAATCACGCGTTATGAAACCGTTCATGCACTTTAATTGTTTCTGAAAGTCTCGAAATTTGTGTTCCCCTCTTCTCAGCCAAGGGTTTCTCTCCGTTTAAGCTTTCCAATGGTCGATGATCAATCATGAAATGCACTCAGTCCAACATCCGGGGGATCTATTTAATTCGAATCATTTTTTAGAAAAACGAAATACAGTACCTTACAATTTGTATGAGTTACTGGCCTTTTTAAAATGATCGACGTGGTTTATATTTTGTCACGGTTCTTCATTTATCGTTGAACAGTGAGATCCTGGTTCCCAGAAAATTTTCCAACCGGAGAAAACTTGTCCGATTCGTCGAAAAATCTCTCAGAAAATGCTCCAGTCTTCTAAGTTTTAGTCTTGGCATATGACCAGGTAGACCCAGCATGTGTTCTTTCGCTGTTGATCTAAGGTTGAGGCTGATCACACCTGGCGAACCCAACTAGAATGCTCCGTTTATTTTTCACAATTTTAACGTTCTGACGTTGCGAAAACCCGGTTTTTTGATGATTGACGACTTGCTAGCATCGCGAGGCATCAGTTAAAAAAAAAGAGAAGGAACGTGGATTTAGTTGCGCCAAGGCAATTCAAACGAAGACCACACCTGTCATCCCATGTTTTTGACTGACGGAAAAGCAAGAATTTCGATCTGAATTGAACTGAAGCCCAGATCTTTGAAGTGAATACTGTAGCTTCTTTTTCACATTGGGAATGCATGCAGGTCTTCTCCCTATAACTTTTTGATGGATCTTCATAGTGTAGGAGGGTTCTAACCAAAGTTCTTGGAGTAGCAATGAAAATGGCTTACAGTTGAGCTGAAAAGCATTTTTTCTTTAGGGAAAATATATTCTTTGGCACACAAAAAATATCAGTCCTGTTTTACAAATTTCTTTGAATTTTTTTGATAATTCACCCTGGCAGAGTTTTGCTCTCCACTCAAAAGATGAGGCGCCCTTTTTTGTTGTAGCCCAGCTTTCCCCTCAGAATTTTTGAAATCAACTTGACATTCTTTCTAAGGGTTGCCTTCAGGTCATCCAAGGCAATTCCGCCATTTTCATCAAAAGCCGCCTTCACAGCCGCCACATTGGCTGCCACTTTGGCCTCATCTTTTGAGTGGAGAGCAAAACAGGGTGAATTATGAAAAAAAATTCAAAGAAATTCGTCAAACAGGACTGATATTTTTTGTGTGCCAAAGAATATATTTTCCCTAAAGAAAAAAGTTTTTCAGCTCAACTGTAAGCCATTTTCATTGCTACTCCGAGAACTTTTGTTAGAACCCTCGTGTATAGCGTTTCTTTGTCGTTATTTTGGGCGAGATTTTTGTCAATTATGTTGGCTGGAACTCATGGAATTTTTGTGCGCGTGAATTCGTGGGGACGAGAACAATCCCGAATCACCTCCGTATCAGAGGAGATCATGTATGGCCACTGCCATCGTTATTGTCGACAGAACCCTATACATATTTTTTTTATGGGTTCAAAAGTGAAAGAATGATGGCTATAAGGCCTCCCGTAACCACCATTTTAATTTGTATGTGCATGCAAGACATTCGGGGACGATCATCTTCATTTAGTTGTGTATGAGATCCTGAGAAGATGAAAGATAGTTTTTTTATAAATGCGCTGATGAGGTTGATAATCTTGCAAAAGAGGAACTTTAAGGCCGGGAATCCATTTTGTGGGTTTTCAATACGGTCCATACTTTGAGAGCAAAATTTGATTGCTGGATGCCTAATGCTCAATACGCAAGCGATCCTTTCAAGTTTTGATAACTTTCGAAAGAGTTTCACCGAAAATTTAATTGAGTCTGAAGAAAAAATATCCAAACTATGAGGTAGTAAATTCGATGCAGTGAATTCCATGATGATTACTGCTGTATTATTGGAAAAGAAGACGTTTTGCTGTATCATCATTATTTAACAATTGTTTCAACTCCAAATTTCTCACGCCAAACAAATCTATCACGTTTCAATTTCTGTGTTGTATGCTTCAATGTTTTACATTTAATACGGTACGAAGAAGCTTTGGTACCCTCAAGTATATGATGAAGTGTACGCATAAAAAAGTTATTTCTAGTGCAATCAATTAAAGTCTTCCAAATGTACTTGTACCGATTTTCTGCATCAAATTTGCCTACACTCCAGTGAACTGTGTATGTCAGTTATTTTAGGAGGAAATACATTTGTTGAATTGATCCGCAATAAATGGTGCCAAAAGAACACAAATAAATGGAAAATGTACTGCATTTTCGTTTTAAACGAGCTCTTGTCTTCATCCCGCTTCTAGTCTTCTTCGGTTAGTAAAACTTTCAGTAAGGCTACTAAAGCAGCTTTGAAAAAAAACTGACAAGACGGGTTAAACAAGGTGAAGAGGCGAGGTTGAGAGTTTAAAAAGGAGATCATGAATATTCGGACCGTATTTACTCCAGTAGCACGTGTCGATCCCCGAGTATAAGAAGGGCACCCAGGTTTTTCAGTCTAAAACTTTATTAAATTTTTATCCCCGAGTGAGACGCGCACACCATTTTTAGTGACGCTGAAATATCAATATTTTTAAAATAATAGCACCCAAATCTGAATTTAGATGAGAATTCAACCAAGTTTCATTTGTTTCCCTATAAATGCGTTTTTCTGATTAAATTTATCTAAATTTCAAATTATTGTCATCCCAAGATTCAATTGAGTTTCCTACAGTATGTTTACAATACTCATTTGCCGTGGTATTTTCCGTTGACATACTTTTACTTTGTCTGCGAATGCAATAGTCTTTAATGGTACTTGGTGGTCAGCTGCCTTGTGCCTGTTCCAGTTTACTTTCAGTTCACTACTGGTCATTCACCTATTGTTGTGTGAATCTATAAAGGTGTGTCCAAGCACATCTTTGGTATTCAATGTCTGTCTGGCACTTGCTGCAAGAGGTTTGGTGTATGAAATACATATCATTGCACAATTAAGAGAAGTAACTTTTTTTATGTCACCTGGGCTTTAGAGTCAATTACTTCTCTATCTACTGTATTTAATTGAGTACCACATGTCCCTGAGTAAGGAGGGCAGAGGGGTTTTTCAGTTGAAAATTNTGTACTGCATTTTCGTTTTAAACGAGCTCTTCAGAAGTAGGGCGAAGATCAGAAGAAGCCAATCATTTTGAAAATCATTCCGATGATTTCGTCGAAACTTTTTTTGACTGTTCTGCCCAATTTGTTCCACTTCTCCGCTCCAACTCTCAAATTTTTCCAGATCATGAATATTCGGACCGTATTTACTCCAGTAGCACGTGTCGATCCCCGAGTATAAGAAGGGCACCCAGGTTTTTCAGTCTAAAATTTTATTAAATTTTTATCCCCGAGTGAGACGCGCACACCATTTTTAGTGACGCTGAAATATCAATATTTTTAAAATAATAGCACCCAAATCTGAATTTAGATGAGAATTCAACCAAGTTTCAATTGTTTCCCTATAAATGCGTTTTTCTGATTAAATTTATCTAAATTTCAAATTATTGTCATCCTAAGATTCAATTGAGTGTCCTACAGTATGTTTACAATACTCATGTGGTACAATACAATACTGCTGTGGTATTTTCCATTGACATACTTTTACTTTGTCTGCGAACGCAATGGTCTGTAATGGTACTTGGTGGTCAGCTGCCTTGTGCCTGTTCCAGTTTACTTTCAGTTCACAACTGGTCATTCACGTATTGTTGTGTGAATCTATAAAGGTGTGTCCAAGCACATCTTTGGTATTCAATGTCTGTCTGGCACTTGCTGCAAGAGGTTTGGTGTATGAAATACATATTATTGCACGATTAAGAGAAGTAACTTTTTTTATGTCACCTGGGCTTTAGAGTCAATTACTTCTCTATCTACTGTATTTAATTGAGTACCACATGTCCCTGAGTAAGGAGGGCAGAGGGGTTTTTCAGTTGAAAATTGTGCAAAAATGGTATCCTTGAGTAAGTCGTGTACCCCAATTTTTAGTGAATCTAAAACCATAAAATTTCAAAAATAAAAACCAAAAATTTGACTTTAGGCGTGAATTGAACAAAAATCTGATCAATTTTCAACTTTTTCAATACAAAAATGTTTTCTTGTTAAATTTGTTCAAAATTTCTTCATTATAATTAAGTATAATGCATACATAACTTCCTAAAACTTCTTTAAAATTTTTCACCCCCTTATGACACGCACCCCTTTTTTTCTTCTGAAATTTGGGAAAAGAGGTGCCCATGGTATCAAGTAAATACGGTAGTATGGGTAATGTCAAAGCAGTTTTGCATCTTCCTGCAAGAAAGATGTTTGATGAATTAGATTCCTTCTGATCAACTTGGAGGACTTGAGGTAATATTATAATAGTATTTGATGTACATCTAACCATCAGAAACTTTCAAGAAAAATTATGTCTTCTTTTATGAGCGCACCCCCTGTACTGGAGTAAATACGGTACTACCATGTATGATACCATCTTATTTCTCGTTTTTTTTCCTTCCTGCTTCGCAATAGCCTGGCTGTGTGAATACGACCGAGTTGGACATCAAAAAGGCGTGTCGGATGAACAAGCCCAGCCTGAGCAAATGGGCCGCCATGGTGTCTGGTAATAATCCCGACCAACAAGGTTAGTGGTGCTTCATGGGTGACCATTTTTCGTCCGGATACCGGAACCGACATTGGATTCATTGACTCGGCTTATTCAGGTCTTGGAAACATGCCAATAACCGGAACATTAAATCGAAGGGTTCCCTTCAATCGATGGGCCCAATTTATTCTTGGGATCCTCTAATGAAGGATTTATTGAAGATTTTATGATTCCATCATTCTCATGATCCCTGAGACGCAATTTCTGAAATAGAGTATGCTTACAATAAGTGTACCTCGATATCCGAGATACTGTATTACTTCACTGATTGTCTTGAAAATCCGGGCCATGAGGAGTATATAATCCAGATGGGATCTATGAATTACATTTCTGGAACAATCGTCAAATGTAAATAACAGAAAAGAATAAAAAAGCGTTTACAATGCGAAGGAAATATAAAAAAACATAGAGATAATACATCATGTTCATACCAGGAAAAAGTCTAGTGAAGACATTGTAGTTGAAAGCAGTATTTAATCTAAATGGTATCCCGTGAATCTTATTTTTTTCAACGAGCGTCAAATGTAACTAACAGGAAAGACTAAAATAGCCTTCGCATTACAGAGAAAATAGCAAAACAAAAATTGAGAAAATACAACCGGTCCATGCTAGAAAGTCTTCGGAAGAAATTGAAATTGAAAGCAGCAGTAAACACATTCAGTATTAGTAGGAAACGTTCGAAGAACTAATTTTAGTCTCAATAAACTCGCATGTCACTCGAATTTCGCGTGAAAGTATTGATTCAAACACAAGTTTTCTGACAACAAACTTCCCAAATAACAGTACCTGTTAACTGCTCAGATGAGACTAATTGAAAGTTGGGAAAATGGCTGCGAAATTAAAAGTTTCAGGAAGTACCAGAACCAGTGCTGTCGAAAGGTTCCACCAATCCAAACATCTCCAGGAGGAATTTCCTTTCAAAATATCGAAAGTTGATGCAAAAATAACTTGCAATAATTTAATTGAACTTCACCTCTGATCATCTTCCGATTTGTTACACCCAAAATATTATTTTCCATGACCCTCTGCCAATAAAACATTTTTCTAATTCACATTTAATGTAAAGTATACTCTGAAGTACTGTAGATCCATACAGCATATGCAAAATCTCGGACAGTCACTTTTCTGGCAACAGTTGAATTTTGATTGAATAGTAAATTATGCAAAATCTCGGGCATTTACTTTTCTGGCAACAGTTGAATTTTGATTGAATAGTAAATTATGCAAAATCTCGGACAGTTACTTTTCTGGCAACAGTTGCATTTTGATTGAACAATAAATTAATCAGATTTAGACGACACAATTTTCAGTTACAAAGGTGTGCATATAGATTGAAATATTTTAAATAGTCCTCTTATGAAATAGATTCTACCAGAAACATATCATCACTATTGCGTACGTAACACAAAAATACATTGCTGAACGAAGAACGCAATTCAAAAATGTTTTCTCGAGTCAAAAGGGTTGAGAAACTCTTCAAGATACCGTCTACATGCTCCTGAATGCTTTCATCAAAATATTATCAAAGACCTTCCGAAAACTGCTCTGCGATGCTTGGGATCCATTTTTTCAGCAAGAAAACCCCCTCCATAAAAAAATACAGTCGTGAATATTTCCAAAAGCGATGCTCACTTGACATGCATAGAATAATATCGTGTCGCAATGCGACGGATATATCGAATGTCACTATTATTGTCGCCATCAGAATCGGGAGTCAAACCCAGCTCTGGTGCCGATGCAGTGACAGGGGCGACGTTAAGAGATCCCGCTGTTGCCGACAAGGCGTCGACGTCAAAGGGATCATCAAACCCTGGTCGCGTCGGATCGACGGGAGCATCGTCGAGTGACGCGAATGCTTCGAACCCGACAGAGGAAACCGCCAAGCCGGAAGAAAAGCCCGAGGACCAGTCGAAAAAGGAGCAGTACACTAGGGAGATGGCCGTGGAATATCACAAGCAAGAAATAAAGCTTCTGCAGAAGAAGTTGGAACGGCTGAATCTGAAATTCGACAAGGCTTCGGAATCGTGAGTCTATCGTTCCTCGAACACGTCTCTTGTCGCTTCGGGAAGTTCTCACAGATTCGTTTGGACTTTGAAAAGAATTCAATTAATTCATGTGGGATTGTGATGACGCTACTTCTACATCATTCAATTTAATTTAATGATGGCTAGTTACCTCGACAAGTTCGAAGAGCTGCTGACGATATTATCGGCGGACACCTTTGACCCCATACTCCGAGGAACATGAAGCACGATTTTGACAACATTCCCCCGAAATATGATCTTCTGTGTCAGTTTCCGGCGCATAATCACTCCATGAATATAAATCTGACGGACTGATAAATTGACAACTTTCCACTACGCGACTGAACTGAAAATAGCCTTCTTCTATTGATGACATAATACAGTTGACCCTCTCTAAGTCAAATGTAATGGGCCAGCAAAAGATTTGCATTGGGGAAGTCTCAAGTTAGGGTAACAAGCATTTTTGCTGTGGGAAGCGTAAAATACCATATTTACTCAAGTACCACGTGCCCTCAAGTAATGCACGCACCCCCAATTTTCTGGCTGTAAATTGGCCAAAAAGTTAACCCCATTTATGACGCGCACCCCAGTTTTTGCTGGCTAAAATATATTTTTGAAAAAAATGTTACAACTAAAAATTGAATGAGCTAGCAGAAATATTTTTAATTCAGACACTTCATTACTTTCAGCAAAATTTTCACAATATTTCACTGTGCAATTAAAATACTGTAATCCCACTGCTGCAAGTGGCCAGAATGCTGATGAATATTCCTGAGATAAAAAAAATCTTCCAAAAGCAAAACGTCCTTTACTTCTGGTCACATCTCAGATACAATTTTTGTACTATTCCATGAAAATTGTCCTGCTTGAAAGTAATACAGTGGCCCCCCGCCTAACAGACCTCCCATGTGAAGGATTTTTGCCAAACAGACCAGCTCTGCAAGCAGTTTTTCCTCCCACCCAACAGACAAAATCCTCCAAACAGACTTCTTTTGGTTTAAAATTTCGGCGGACACCTTTGACCCCATACTCCGAGGAACATGAAGCACGATTTTGACAACATTCCCCCGAAATATGATCTTCTGTGTCAGTTTCCGGCGCATAATCACTCCATGAATATAAATCTGACGGATTGATAAATTGACAACTTTCCACTACGCGACTGAACTGAAAATAGCTTCTTCTATTGATGACATAATACAGTTGACCCTCTCTAAGTCAAATGTAATGGGCCAGCAAAAGATTTGCCTTGGGGAAGTCTCAAGTTGGGGTAACAAGCATTTTTGCTGTGGGAAGCGTAAAATACCATATTTACTCAAGTACCACACGCCCTCAAATAAGGCACGAACCCCCAATTTCTGGCTGTAAATTGGCCATAAAGTTATCCCCGTGTATGACACGCACCCCAGTTTTTGCTGGCTAAAATATATTTTTGGAAAAAATTTTACAACTAGAAATTGAATGAACTAGCAGAAATATTTTTAATTCAGATACTTTCTTCATTACTTTCAGAAAAATATTCCCAATATTTCACTGTGCAATTGAAATACTGCAATCCCACTGCTGCAAGTGGCCAGAATGCGGATCAATATTCCTGAGAAAAAAATCTCCCAAAAGCAAAACATCCTTTACTTCTGGTCACATCTCAGATACAATTTTTGTATTATTCCATGAAAATTGTCTTGCTTGAAAGAAATATTCCTAAATGGCTATCCCTTCAGCGATTATTCCCTCATACACAATGAGACTGGGCACCATGCATTTCTTCTTGAATATTTTGTAATCTACTGTACTTGCATATGACCCGCATAGGGTTTTCCAAAAATGTTGATCAAAATTGTATCCCTGGGTACCCTGCGCACCCTTTTTTTCTGGCTTGAATCCTGGAAAAAGGGTAATCTGGTACTTGAGTAAATACAGTAATTGCTAGAATTATAAATGGTGAAATGTCAGTCCTTGAATTGCGTCGTAAATTAGTTTACAGCATGCTGAACTTGAAGACAGGGGTTCATCTGCACACTTGATCTTTCCAAAACACTTCATCAAGTTAATTTTTTATTTATATCCTCTTTCCCATGTAAAGAAAATAATAGCCCAAAGGCCTCGGAAAATTCGAGTGGCGGAGGTTTCAAAGGAAAAGGTCTTGAGTCAGGGAGGTTTTTAATGCTTTGTCCCAAGGGAAGTCAGACGGAGACTTGAAAAATAATTGACGTAGGGAGATTCCAGTTATCCAAGTTCAAGTGTAATTGCTACCTGGAGAGAAACCTCGAGTGGAATGTCAACGAAAGCTTTCCGGATCTCGTCATTAACTTTCAGATTTCCCGAATTTCCACTTGCCACCACTATTAATATCTCTATAAGCTATACAGTATATGCTTCGTTGAAAAAGGAAAGTAATAATAAGATGCCAGGTCAACATTTGCTAATCCCGAATTTTCACTCGCAAGGGAAGAATTAAAAAGATATAATCAAATGAAAGGAAAACCTCTCGGGCATTCCTGTAAAATACGGTCAATACGAACCTAACCATGGCTAAAAGAGCAAGGAAAAGTCGGCTGAGAAATTAATTGACGAAAAACCCGATGATAAACTCCCTGCTGATCAGACACCATCAGCCAAGATTTCTGATAAATTTTCGAATTTTGAAGGAAACTAGCGCTTAGTTCTTCGAAAAGAGATGCAACCACGCAGATCTATTCCAAGCAGCACTTCCCCGTTTTTTTTATTCCTCCCCGAAATTTCGCTGGAGGGAACCTTCGCCGGAGGCAAGGGGTTGCTGAAGATGCTGGGTTCCTTCGCCCACTGATTCGAACTATACCCTATTGAAGTCACAGGGATGTGGGGGGGAGAGGGGAGCTGGAATTCGTGGGCGAGATAATAATCGAGCACAGGTTGGCAGGGCTGGTCGTCCTCGTCGTCGCTGCTGCTGTTGCGGAAAATCGGTGATTTTCCCTTTTTCCTCGACGCTCTCCCATCGTGAATATTTCACGGGTTGCCCCAGATTACGTCGTCTTTGCGGGATCGTGCGCTATCCCGATCCCGCCGGGCTAATTCCATTTCCGGCGAGCCCGCGAGAGGAGCGCGCGGAATGCCCGACGCAGCGGTTTCCTCTCCGCGGCGGGGAATTTGTGTTTCCGGTACTTCGGCACGTCGCCGCCTCACTTGTGGACGGCGGGGGCTGCTGCTGCATGCTGCAACCCCCGGGTGCGAACCCATTATCGGCCTGACGAGCTGCCTCTTTCCCGAAACAGTACATCTCGACGCCCTGAGTGATGCCCTGCCGCGGAATGATTGGGACGGGCACGGGGTATCTCTTCGCGGCCGGAAACGGGTCTCCGGGTACGGTACAGTACAATGACTGCATTCCAACAGATTGCGAGACTCGCGACAGGAAACAGAGTTTTCAGAGTAAGAGCCATTGTTGAAAAACAAATTTTGAGATAAACCATTGTTGTCCGTAGACCAAGGAAATAAAATGTGAACTTCGAATATATAAAATACTTGCAATATATTCAATCCACAAATATTGATATTTGCGCAATCATACAAACATAAATAAAAATTAAGAGTTTCAAAGAGAGTCTTGCTAAATTGTTTTGCAAGTCTCTCTGAGAAATCACTGCAATAAGCTCTAGATTAATTCTGAGGAAATATGTTGGACAGAAGGTATATTATGCCTTCCTGGAAACATAAAATAGAAAGGCCAGATATTCGCCTAGAATTGGGAACTGCAGGTTCCATGAACACTTCTGATGGAAATATATACATCAGGGTATATATTCAATTAGTATACAAATATATATATACATATAAACCAATCCTTCTAAATCAGCGATTTAGAAGGGAGAAACAGTGAGGGTTGTTTGTCACTGTCATAAAGCAGCAAATTGTAAAACAGAATGAGCATAAATGAGCATAATGCTTTAATGCGGGACAATGCAAGTAGGGGGAGAACAAAAACAAGGAAACAGCTGCAAGGAACAGGAGACCTTGCTGAAAAGATTCTCCTCCCATATAAGGAGAGAGAAAAGAATATAACCCAATTTGGTTTCTGGGTTACACCATGATGTTCTCAGCCACAGTATTCCCCAACCGGGGGTCTGCAGACTGGCGCTGGTCCTCAGAAGTTTTTTGCTTGTCCATGGGAAATTTACTTCATCATAACAAATTTATTAAAAGTAGCAATTAAGTCTGTTATGTTTGCCTGAAAGTTTGGAAAGACAATGGCAGCTGAAATTATTTTACGTAAAAAAAACTTGGATTTTCTCCTCATAACACTTCAGACAAATTCTCACCAGCTGAAATGGATTATATTTTATTTTTTATTTTGAAAAAACCTTTTGTGAAGCCCACCTTTCTAATTTTTGAACACATTCCTCTTTAGCTGCTTGATTGATTCTCAACTTGATTTTTGCTAAATGCAGAACCTTTTTAAATACCTGCAATGAAGTCTTTCAATCAAAACCTTTTTGAGTCTGCAAACATTTTATGAAACTTCGCCAGTCCACAGAGAATATTACAAAATTTGCAGGTCTGCAAGCCCAGGTTGGGGACACTGTTCTAAGGTTCTCTGATTTCTTTTTGGATTTTTAAAAACATTTTTCAATTTATTACATGATGATGATTGAAAACTTCCCAGTTACTGCCAGAGTTCTCCACCCATGACAAAGGGTGTTCAAATTCAATTTCTTAGCTTGAAGAATATTTTTGTTATTTGAACCTGCTATCTAAAATGTTAAAAAGATTATCAGGAAAAAAACGAACAATTTTAATAATATGGCTGGCGTAACAGGTTTTTTTCGAATTTTCCCTATAAGTGGAGAACTTTGGCTATAAGTTGATAGATTTCATTGATTGTCATGCCTTGAATTGAAAACGTTTTAAAAATCCGTGGGGGGGGGGGGGGGATCCCAGAACCTTAGAACATCATGGGCTATGTAATTTTTTTTTACAATGCCTTGATTTTCTCACAATCACACGCACGCCAAAAAATATCGGAGGTCACGTCCAACTGGGACAGTCCTCGTATGGTCTGATGTTTTGAATTCTCACGCGAAACGTGCGAAACTCGCGCGCGAATGCAGGAATGCCGAGAATGTACGCGTAGCATTCCTGAAAACAAAAACTCTTCCTGTATCCGTTATGCGCCAGTTTCCCTCCCAAGAGTTACGGTATCTCACTACGTACTCTTATATGATGAGAAAAGTTTTGCCTTGGACTTGGAAGTGGCTTATGAACCAAGAGCGTGTTCTCTAACGAAAGCTTGAACATCGGAGGTCGTTTCTTCGTAAATTTTAATGCACTATTTTGGTTCACGCGTGTTTGTGGTGCTGTATTTCCAAAGTAGCCTTTTTTTTATATCAACATTACTTTTTCAGCTTTGCAGTCACCGCGAGGCTTTATTATAAATTTTGAAATGACGAGAGCCTATTCGCAAGAATCGCATGGATTTAAACTTTATTCAATTGGAACCTTTTAGCTCAAAATTCCTTGGGTCAGAAACTGATTAATTTTGAATTATTGCTTAGTTCGTGTCTGAATCCGATCCGGAACAATGTACTTTACTGTTGAACTTTCCAACTCAGGCTTTCCCTCTCCAACATCCATAACCCAAATTTCTGTAGGCATTTGCTATTATATTCTGTGGACCCAGAATGGATAAGAGCAACAAAAATGTAAATTAATGCTTTTCAACAGGACGTGCGTGACTAATTATAGAATGTACCCTTGCTTGCCAGTCTAGCATAATTTCAACTCATTTATCCAGCAGTTCAAGGTCCAGAGTATCACCGATTTCACATTCCTGTAATTCTCAATTTCTTAATAGCAAGAACGCTCGTTTCCCTAACCCAAAAACTTGAGAAGGGAAGAGATTTCGCGAGTCCCAGAATTTTCAAAAATGGGGACGCTCANCGACGCCCTGAGTGATGCCCTGCCGCGGAATGATTGGGACGGGCACGGGGTATCTCTTCGCGGCCGGAAACGGGTCTCCGGGTACGGTACAGTACAATGACTGCATTCCAACAGATTGCGAGACTCGCGACAGGAAACAGAGTTTTCAGAGTAAGAGCCATTGTTGAAAAACAAATTTTGAGATAAACCATTGTTGTCCGTAGACCAAGGAAATAAAATGTGAACTTCGAATATATAAAATACTTGTAATAGATATTTGCACAATCATACAAACATAAATAAAAATTGAGAGTTTCAAAGAGAGTCTTGCTTAATTGTTTTGCAAGTCTCTCGGAGAAATAACTGCAATAAGCTCTAGATTATTTCTGTTGGAAGGAAGGTATATTTATGCCTTCCTGGAAATATAAAATTGAGAGGCAAGGTATTTGCCTAGAATTGGGAACTGCGGGTTCCATAAGCACTTCTGACAGAAATATATACATCCAGGTATATATTCAATTTGTATACAAATTAATACACAAGGTAGCTCAGAGAACCATTCCTTCTAATTCAGCAATTTAGTAGGGAGAAACAGTGAGGGTTGTTTGTCACTGTCATAAAGCAGCAAATTGTAAAACAGAATGAGCATAAATGAGTGTCATGCATTAATGCAAGACAACGCAAGTAGGGGAGAATCAAAACAAGGAAACAGCTGCAAGGAACAGGAGACCTTGCTGAAAAGATTCTCCTCCCATATAAGGAGAGAGAAAAAAAATAACCCAATTTGGTTTCTGGGTTACACCATGATGTTCTCAGCCACAGTATTCCCCAACCGGTGGTCTGCAGACTGGCGCTGGTCCTCAGAAGTTTTTTGCTTGTCCATGGGAAATTTACTTCATCATAACAAATTTATTAAAAGTAGCAATTAAGTCTGTTATGTTTGCCTGAAAGCTTGGAAAGACAATGGCAGCTGAAATTATTTGACGTAAAATAAAAACTTGGATTTTCTCCTCAGAACACTTCAGACAAATTCTCACCAGCTGAAATGGATTATATTTTATTTTTTATTTTGAAAAAACCTTTTGTGAAGTCCACCTTTCTAATTTTTGAACACATTCCTCTTTAGCTGCCCCAGAACCTTTAGCTGTCCCAGAACCTTAGAACATCATGGGCTATGTAATTTTTTTTTACAATGTCTTGATTTTCTCACAATCACACCTACGCCAAAAAATATCGGAGGTCACGTCCAACTGCGACAGTCCTCCTATGGTCTGATGTTTTGAATTCTCACGCGAAACGTGCGAAACTCGCGCGCGAATGCAGGAATGCCGAGAATGTACGCGTAACATTCCTGAAAACAAAAACTCTTCCTGAATCCGTTATGCGCCAGTTTCCCTCCCAAGAGTTAGGGTATCTCACTACGTACTCTTATATGATGAGAAAAGTTTTGCCTTGGACTTGGAAGTGGCTTATGAACCAAGAGCGTGTTCTCTAACGAAAGCTTGAACATCGGAGGTCGTTTCTTCGTAAATTTTATGGTATCTCACTACGTACTCTTATATGATGAGAAAAGTTTTGCCTTGGACTTGGAAGTGGCTTATGAACCAAGAGCGTGTTCTCTAACGAAAGCTTGAACATCGGAGGTCGTTTCTTCGTAAATTTTAATGCACTATTTTGGTTCACGCGTGTTTGTGGTGCTGTATTTCCAAAGTAGCCTTTTTTTTATATCAACATTACTTTTTCAGCTTTGCAGTCACCGCGAGGCTTTATTATAAATTTTGAAATGACGAGAGCCTATTCGCAAGAATCGCATGGATTTAAACTTTATTCAATTGGAACCTTTTAGCTCAAAATTCCTTGGGTCAGAAACTGATTAATTTTGAATTATTGCTTAGTTCGTGTCTGAATCCGATCCGGAACAATGTACTTTACTGTTGAACTTTCCAACTCAGGCTTTCCCTCTCCAACATCCATAACCCAAATTTCTGTAGGCATTTGCTATTATATTCTGTGGACCCAGAATGGATAAGAGCAACAAAAATGTAAATTAATGCTTTTCAACAGGACGTGCGTGACTAATTATAGAATGTACCCTTGCTTGCCAGTCTAGCATAATTTCAACTCATTTATCCAGCAGTTCAAGGTCCAGAGTATCACCGATTTCACATTCCTGTAATTCTCAATTTCTTAATAGCAAGAACGCTCGTTTCCCTAACCCAAAAACTTGAGAAGGGAAGAGATTTCGCGAGTCCCAGAATTTTCAAAAATGGGGACGCTCACCCACAATAATTACCTCCCGACTATAATTTATTCAGCTGCTGAAACATATTAATTAGTCTCTGTGGATTTTTTTGGTCATTTTAATGCGTTTTTTATGTTTGCATAACCAGTACCATTTTGCCGAGTGCCGCTTTGTCGGTAAATTTTCGCTTTGAGGTTTATGATATTGTTATCTTGAAGATTTGAAAAAGACTGTTTTACAAAATATAGGTTTATTATCGGATATATGGGACAAAATCACACAGAAGGCAATAACAGTAGAAAAGAAACTTTGTCCAGTCGAAGTTTTGAGACTAATTCAACTGCGGACAATTCAACATACGGACACTTATTTTATCATTAAAAATTGAGAAAAAAAAGGCCCAACATGAGGACACTGAGTCAATGTAGGGACATTTTCTGTTAAAATTGCAGCAAATACATTTCAGGCCAAATTACAAAAAACAGATATTTCCAACCCTAAAATTGATGTAAGAAAAGTTCTTTGGCATTTCTCTCACCAATTTACCATCCATTTTGCTAATTTAAAAAATTACCTCCTGCATAGAGGGACTTCCATCTCTCTTTTTCACTTGAATATTTTTTAAAACAGGGAATGCCAACATTTCTATGTACTGTACAGAGATATCAGTATTAAATTCCCTGAATACCCATATTGTCTTGAAATATATTGATTGGAATCAGTTAAAATTGGGAGACAATTTTTATTTTCATGGAATTATGGTGAGTATTTTGTACATAAAACACCAATTCAAAATTATACTATGTAAGTCTAAGGGAAAATTAGACTCAACTTAGGGACATTTCAACTTGGGGACACTCTTGATGCACCAATTACGTCCGCATCTCGGGGTCTCACTGCAAAGTTGTGGGAGAACCAATATGTTTATCTTTTCACGCCAGAGAAAAGATAGGCATGTTTCTCTGCTTCACAACTGTCGAGTCTCTATAGAACACACAATTTTGGCCACCCACAAATGTGGGTCAGTAAAAACGACAACAACTTTTTGGATTAGCCACGAAGTACCGCGAAAATTCTCAAGGCTGCAATATCCAGAAGAGTCTGTGCAAACTATGTTGCGTGAATGGATAATACAGCTTTATCCATATCATCATTGACGAAATGTGCGGAAAACCTTTTTCCACTGATTATCATTTTCTTTATTATGCGTGATGCGATAGTGCGATATCCGTTTGAGTGCACTCCTCTGATGCTAAACAATATTTTGTTGCTGGAAAATAATCCCGATGAAATGTCGGAATCAGTATGTACTCATTTAATCCGGATGAATTTTAAGCCTGGCGAAATCTTGCGAAGTTCCTACCCACAAAAGCTGACAACGAGCAATCGAAAGTCATTCAATTTTAAATTAGAGAATTTAGCTGCGAGATTCGGTGGTTGTCGATCACGCATCATCACGATCTTTTGAGATCCTCTCGGGGGATCTTCTACGGAAAGACGTGTCCTTTTTACGTCTTATTTACAAGATTTTTCCCCCGATATTGTGATTACGAATGATGTAAAAGTTGTATCGCAATCCCGGCTTGAAAAACACTCATTTCCGCCTGTTGACACATGAATAAGGAACTGTCAAAAAAAATTCAAAATGTTTCCTCTCTCTTCAAGAAATAATGGAGAGGATTTTAATGTATTTTGTGTAAAACGCTTGATCAGAACTGCGGTGAAATATTTTTTTCACCTCGACTGTTCCTTTAGACGCTTTTTCATGCCATGTAAAATATTAATGCCACGGTTTTCTGATGAGGTGCCATGAGTGAAATTTTTTAGATTCTAATGATATTTTGAAAATGATAAATTTATTATGAACTCGATGTGAATGTTTGCTTTCCCTGTGCCAAGTTCTCGCCCGATAAAATCTTGAGTAGTTGGTGGTAAACGTTCTTTGATCCTTCCCCTTTTTATTCATGAGATGATTAATGAGGAGGAACTTCAAATTTGGATCATGGTAAACAGGTTTTTGTTAATGACAGATTGTAGGTTTGCCTCTGGTGGTAAACCTGAAGTGGGAATGCTGTGCGAGTATCTTGGAGAGTTCGTGGGCCACTTGCATTGACATCGTCGCCTTTTCTATCAGATGGATAGACTGGGAAAACTTGGGGCACAAACTTGTGCCTTCAATCATTTTGTTCTATGGGGCTGAACGTAAACATGACTTTCTAGGGTTTCATTTTCGGGCCCTGAGGAAAGTTCATGTCAGAAACGGCTCGGAAAGCTCAATGGTATTATCGACCGCAATCGCCAGCCGTCGAATCGAATCGGAGAAGTTTGTGATCAGATTCCTCGCGGGAACTGACCAGTCGAAGGAGGGACTTCCGGAAGGGTTGCCGGGAAATATCGCGATTCCCGTCAGGACCCCGGACTCGTATTGCATCCCAGGCGGAATTCCGGGCACGAAATTGTTCCAGCATCACTCGGAAGCCCGGAAATTCTCCTCCGCGCGAATTTATTCGAATCGGCGCGGGTTTCCTGCGAGCCAGCCTTTAAATTCTCGGGAATCGAACAGTGACAGGCGGAAAATTGGAAAAACCCGCGAGAAAAGGGGGGACGAATGAGGTGCCCTGGAAATTTCCGCACGTGTTGCCCGTGGCTGCGCGCGCAATTAGACGCAGACCGCGGGGATCCCTCGGAGTAGTTCCGGTCTGTCCCTTTTCTCCCTAATGAGACGGAATTCCGCGAATCGAGCGAATTTCCTGCGAATCCCACGGTCAAGCACGGCAACTTGCGAGGGAATTTCCTGCCGACGGAATTTGCGGAAAGCATGAGGATGATGATTGAGAGAACGAGAGACAGTGGCGCAGCGATCGACGAGTGAGTTTGTGTGTCTTGTGGGAAATTTCAATTGGGAAGCCTGGAAGCTACTTCCGGGGGGAAAAAAACGAACGCAGGGTGATTTTGCTTTTCTGGAGTGAATGAATGAATGAACAGAACACTTTATTTGTCGCTTTTCAGCATTCACAAGGTTCAATCCAGATTTCCACAACCAAACCCCCTTCCCACCCAACCCAAATCTACTCAATGACATTTAATCACTTCAGAGCAGGAAACTGCTTGTTTCTGTATGAGGTTTAGTTGAATGAAAAAATTAGAGATAATCTTTGATGAGAAATCATATAAGGCCAACAGTTTATCTTGATCCTTTAAATTTCAGAAAGGGTATATTCATTGAATTCTAGTATTTGTAAATCTTTCTTAAGCTTGTTTCTATCAGTATGAAATGATGGACATAAGGCTGCGACAAGAATTTCAAGTACTACAACTACATTATCTAAGTTAGTGGTTGAAATATTTGTTGTTGACCCTTCCCTTTGTGTGGCTGAGATGAAGTAAGTTGGTGCGGACTCGGGTCTCGAAAGCGTTGTAGCTTTTTTCAAGGATTGGTCAAATACAGTATTTCAAAAACATTCATACATTTTTGAGAAGAAATGACGCGCAGAATATTATATGACTCTCACTTATCTGCAGTAGGGTGTTAGGGAAACGGAGGATCCTTCATTTAACATCACCTGAGCACTGAAATATGACTGATACTTGGTGCAATATTTTATGAAAACCGCGATACACTGAAACTAAGATCATCGACACATTCTTCTATCGATTTGGCTCGACTCAGGTGGTTTTTAAATTTTTTTTAAATCTGGGGATAGAATATCGTCACAGAAGATGTCTAGGGAGGCCGAAGATTCGTTACAAATAGCAAAAAACGTTGCTTTGATAGACCCATTTCTAAATTTTCAAGAAATGTTGTGCATTGTGTAAAAACACTAGAGACCATATTTTCTCCAAATTAGTTCACCACTTTCTGAAATGCCAGCATTTTTTCCACTCAAAATTATTTTTCAACATTCAAAATCAATCAGAATTTTCAGCTGCTTATTGTTTTTGGACTTCAGTTGATTTCTTGAAAAGTTATGCAGATTAATTTATATAATTCCATCAACAAAAATTCACTCATGCAGTTATGCAGGTACAACTTGAACTGTATAAGTAAAAATGCAGCAACAAGTTTGCAGAGGTAAAAAAAACAATTTATTCTAAGTTTTGAATGCCTTGAACTTGATGTTAGACGAATAGAATGGTTTCAACCACCCCAGAAATGAATGAATTACCTAACTTACTTTAAAGCACTTTTTGTGCATTTTTTCCATTGTGGCCCGCAAACTGCTCTACTGTTTCAATGTGGCCCTTGACCACTTCTGAGTTGGGCACCACTGCTCTAAAGTTTCTCCAGTATAAAGTAATTTTATTGCTACTATAAGCAAGTTAAAAATTGCAGAAAATTCATCCATTAAACGCCATTCTTTGTGCTGGTGAAATCGTACGAGATTTATTCAGCTTTCCTTTCATTTAGTTTTAGGCGGGACCTTTGAAAATTTGTTCTGAAAAGTCGTTTAAAACAGAATGTGGCCTTCATTGAAAAAAAAGATCATTAAATGAATCAATAGCTAGATGTCGAATTTTTGGGAACATGCAGGAAGTGATCTGCATGTTTGGTATATTATGTTGTAGGCGACTTAACTTAGTCAGCAGCAAAGCATTAAAATCCTCTTAAACTCAAAGGCTTTTCCTCTCAAACCTCGTTTTCTTGACACAGGAAAGAGGAAAGCAATAAAAAAAGTAGCTTGATGTGTTTTGAAAGGAAGTGGAAGTTTCATTGAGCACATAAATGTATGCTTGAACGAGTGCAGCATGCTGAACTTGTATTAGGCAAGGGTTTAAGGCCCAGCATATCGCAATTTACAATTTCCCGCAATTCTTCTACATTTCCCACAGCGAAAATGTTCGTTCCTAAACTAAAAACATTCCTAATTCGACACCCCGTTAGTTGCATTTTTTTTCTGGTACTGCACCTTAAAATCTGACTTGGAGAGGTTCAACTGACGGTTTAATTTAGAAAACGTGAATGATCTGCAAGCCGAATTTACGATGGACTTTTGCTTCTTTTTTTGCAAGCCAAAACAGTCGGAAGAATTCGTCCTGCAGTATTCGCTCTTATGTTGCATATCAATCACGCATTACTTCACACACAAAATTTGCTCCTGGAGTTTCGATATATATGCCATCAATGAAATGAGCCTCTGCGGGGAAATTCCATTTTCCTCTTTTTTTTTGCCAATACCGGGGATAATTTATCGGCTCCTGATGAGAAATCGAAGCGGGCCTGGTCAGGACTAACCGTGATGGAACACTTGTAGCCTCGGGCGCCAGAAAAGGTCGCCTTCACCCAGTTCTCCATTCATTCCATTTTCCGAGGCACCCGACTGATACGGCGTACATTGCCGACGGAAAGCCTCGCTGACGCACGCGGGTTTGATAAATTTCTCCAGTTCGTGACAGGTCCTGTGCGTCACGTGGGAGGGGTACAAAATGAGAACGAATGGGGCTACAGAGATCTCGCTGATGCCGTATACACCAGCACGCTGAAATAAAAAAAAAATGCTTCTCCGCAGGTATCTGGGGTACTTCCAGCAGTATTCCGAGTATGACCCGTTCTTGACGCCCGTGGAGCCGCCGAATCCCTGGATCACCGACTCGACGGAATACTGGGACCAGGAGAAATTGACGTGAGTTTATCCCCGCGCGCTTAATGACACGCTGATTTTCGTCGAGTCGAGTGGTGATTTTCCTTGTCTCTCATCAGGGAGAACCTGTCGGCGAAGCGCGTGCGGCGCTGGGCTTTCAGCATTTACGAGCTTCTCAAAGACCCCGCCGGGAAGGAGCACTTCATCAAGTTCCTGGGCAAAGAGTTCAGCGACGAGAATCTCCGGTGAGTGTGCACTCGTCTTCATCTTCGCGAAAGTCTGCTGCTGCTGCATGCGATTCGAATGCCGCGGACAGGCTCAGGATTTATACAGCGGGTTCCCCGCATGTGGACGATTCGACTTAGGGGCACTTGAAACAACAACAACAACAAAACACGTATGCCCCCACATCTGGACAATGTTTCGAGATACAGACAACTTATCAACATCTCTAGAAAAATCTGATGTTTCCAAATTATGGTATCTCTCAAACGAATAAAGCCGTTTATATATCCATAGGAAATTTGAAAATAAATTCATTATAAATTTGCTCCGATTCATAATGAAAAGTAGGTTAATTTTGTGTGTATTTTTTCGGAGTTTTACATTTTTCTGAATTGTGATATCTATTGAAAAATTGAGCAATTGTATGTTCAAATATTAAATGCGAATAAATTTTATTTTAAAATGAACCCAAGTCTTAATCAACCAGACATACAGGATTTACGGTGGGTTCCCCGCATGTGGACGATTCGACTTAGGGGCACTTGAAACAACAACAACAAAAACATCTGTCCCGACATCTGGACAATGTTTCGAGATACAGACAGCTTATCAACATCTATAGAAAAATCTGATGTTTCCAAATTCGAGTTTCTCTTGAAATAATAAAGCCGTTTATATCCCCTAAAATTGAAAATAAATTCATTATAAATTTGCTCCGATTCATAATGAAAAGCAGGTTAATTTTTTGTGTAATTTTTTTTCGGAGTTTTCAATTTTTCTGAATTCTGATATCTATTGAAAAATTGAGCAATTGTATGTTAAAAAATTAAATGCAGATAAATTTTATTTTAAAATGAACCCAAGTCTTAATCAACCAGACATACAGGATTTACGGTGGGTTCCCCGCATGTGAACGATTCGACTTAGGGGCTCTTGAAACAACAATAACAAAACACGTATGCCCCGACATCTGGACAATGTTTCGAGATACAGACAGCTTATCAACATCTCTAGTTTTTAGACTACAAAGGTTTAAGACCATATAGAACTTGCTTATCTCGGCATATATAAAACTTTTATTTAAGTAATATTTAAACGGGGCTAAGTATTACTTTTCGACCAATTTAAAAACGCATTAAAATTTCAGAGTTTTCCATTTTTCTGAATTGTGATATCTATTGAAAAATTGAGCAATTGTATGTTCAAAAATTAAATGCAAATAAATTATAATTTAAAATGAACCCAAGTCTTAATCAACCAGACATACAAACGCCCCAAACGTTCGAACAATTTGACTTATAATAAGGGGCACTTGAAACTATAAAAAATCTGCTAAGAAATCTGGACGATTCCTCAAGATATGGACAGTTTTCCAACATTTATGAAAGATCGAGAAATGTCCTTTTTCTAAATTTTTATATCCAATAAACAAATTGAGATTTTCATATTTGAAAAAAAAAAATTTATCCCCAAGATGTTGACAATTCGACTGAGGGACGCTTCAAACAAAATATATCTGCCCGGACATCTGGAAAATTTCTCGAGATATGGACACTTCCAATATCTCTGGATGAATTTTATTTTCAAACACTCTGATGATATCTGCCAAAAAAAATTGAGCAATTTTTGCTCCAAAAAATTAAAAAATAAAATTCATTTAAAATTAACCCAGTTCATCATCAACCAGACATACGCACGCCCCAACACACGGACAACCAAAAAAATCTGCCCCGACATCTGGACAATGACTTGAGATACGGACATTTTAACACCTCTGAAAAAATTTAAAATTTACTTTTCTACATTCTGATGTCTCGTGAACAAATTGAGCCATTTTTATTCGCAAAAATTGAAAGATAAATTTCATTACGAAATACTGCAATTCTTAGTAAAACAAACAGGCAAATATTTGTGCTTATTTTTTTCAGTTTTTCCCCATTATGTATGCACAGTATAGACTTGTCGTAATCCAATACAAACAGAACATTCTTAAGATGAGCCCCATTTTGATGCACATTTTTTTTGGATAGTACGGCAATTTTTTGGGCATCGTGATTCATGAAAAATGTCTTGACTTCTGATACGTAATTTTATAGCAAGCTGTTGCATTGAAAAGCTCAAAAAACATTTCAAATTGTATGTGACAACATTTTTTTATGTCAAGATTGCAACAATCGAAGGACACTTCGCGAAAAAAATTCTTATTCGGGAAATACGGCATCTCAGTTTCTGCAAATTGGAATTAAGTGGCGGGATAAAGACATGTATTGTACATGAAAAAATGTGTGGTTATTTTCTCATGAACGCTTTTTTTTTCTTGTTGATCAAATTCGAATTACCATTAGCTGGAGCCATGCAATTAATTAAACTGTCATGGGATAAAGTAACCGAATGAAGTTACATTTTCAAGTAGTTGATTGAAGCAGTGTTCCACAGTTTTCTTTCAATAAGACTTCTGACAAATTTTTATATGTTGAAATAGCTTATTTTAATTTTTAATTCTGAGAAACCTTTCTTCAAGCCCTAGTTTCTAATTTTTTATGGCATCCCACTATACCTGCTTCATTAGTTCTCAACTTACGTTTTTCAAAAAAGCAGAAACTTTTAAATTACTGACATCAAGTCTTTCAAACAAAACTTTTTTGAGTCTGCAAAAATTTCATGAAACTTTGCTAGTTTGCTTAAAAATCTTTTGAAATTTGCTAGTCCAAGAAAATTTTTAAGGAAATTTTCCGGCCCCCGGTACCAAAAAGGTTGGGTAACACTGACTCAAAGCTTTTCATGTGGTATCAGGTTCAAAGGTCACCTTTTCCCAGACCCGCCATGTTGAGTCACAGGCATCAGGAAAGAACTGTGGACTACACTAGGCCTGGGGGACAACAATGACTCTGAAGACATTATTTCATCATGCGAACGTAATGTAATCCATCCCCGGAATTCTCTCTGGGTCTATCGAAGCAGCATCAGCCCTTCCATTTCTTCCTGCGAACACCCATCACAGAAACAATTTAGTAAAGGGCAAAAAAGTACAGTGGTGTAATTTTTTGTACAGTAGTTACCTTCCGCATCTGCGAGCCTGAAATACGTGGCGGAAACATTAGTAGGGTTTATGGGGAAAGGTAAACTTTCAGCGCTACGGATTTCGAATCGTGCAATTGTTTTCGGTGAATTACAGAATCCGTTTTGTTATCAAACTGAATTTTTATTCAAATAGTGTACCCTTCGTCGAAGACGAGCTCGGGTGTAACCTAAAAGCGGAGGAACACATTTTTCACTCCTAGAAATCGGAGATCGCACCATTTTCCTTATTGAAAGAAGTAGCTTTTATGCTGAAAATTCATTTTATACGAAAACAGGATACAATACTCATATAACTATGCTCGTGAAAAGCCTTCCGGGGCTAGGAATTTTGCCATAGGTGATACAGCTCAACGTTGATAATAAAATTTTGCTAAATTGAACGTTTGCTCGAGAAAGTTGAAATAACATATTCAAGCGAATTTCACGCGCTCAAAATTTTTTTTATTTTTATAAATGCATTAAAAAGCCTTTTTCTGTGTGAGATTTGCACTCCAGTTTTGTTGCTGTGGCTGAAAATCGAGAATTGTGAAACTGTTTTCGTGTGTGGATCAATTTTTCCCGGCGGCTGATATTTTGTCCTTTTTTTTTTTGCTGTCAGCGGTATCAGTGAAAATGTACTTGCTAATGCAATTTCTGGCAGCTTCCTTAATAAGATGAATATTTCCCACTTCCTTCACTTCATGTTGCATTTCCGACTGATATGCCGTATTTACTCAAGTACAGCGCATCCTATAAGTAGTATGACACGCAACTTATTTTTTGGGCTTGAAATTTGCCCAGAAATGTATACCCCATAAGGAACATACCTCAGTTTTACGTGGTTGAAAATTGGATTTTTATTTGAAATTATAACGTTGAACAAAATAATACCATAAATAATTATTAGAAGGTACATTATTTTAACTGAATTTTAACCAAGCAAAATCCGTTGTTCATTACTTGCACCAACAAAGTACAGTACAGTACAGTACAGTAATCTTACGGTTCCCATCACTAATTTCCCAATTCTTTGCTCCAGAAATTTTATACCTGCATACTACAAGGACACCACTTTTCCGCCTTAATTTTTTTGGAAACCGGTGAACATGGTACCAGAGTAGGTATGGTATTCCTATAATTGTTACTGTTTGAACCATTATCTCCCATGGACAAGGAGACTTGGTGCCACACATTTCCTCTTCATGTTTTGTTCATTAGATGTACTGTGCCCACATGTGTGTGAAGGGGCACTGGTTTTGTGTATTTTCTTCTTCAAAATGCATCCTTGGGCGCACACACGCGCACACTATTTTTTCGCCGCAACTTTTGTTAAATAAAACTATTGAAGAAAAGGGTGCGCGTGTATAGCAGCACTCAAGTCCAGTGAAGACGGTTTTATCGAAAGAATCCGTTGGAAACGTGTCCCCTGTGGATTACAAGTGATCGCTGTACAAAGAACCCTTTTCTGCAATAGGTTCTGGGACGAAGTGCAAACGCTTAAGACACTGCCTGCGAAAGACGTCGCTTCCCGCTGCGAAAGGATCTGGAATGAATATTTGACGGACGACGCCACGTCCACCATCAATATCGACGCCAGATCCCTGAAGGCGACCAAAGAGAAACTGCTCAAACCAGACCGATGGAGCTTTGATGACGCTGCGGTGAGTTTCAATTTCTATGCAGCTTGTTTATTTTTTTTTGTGTCAAGAGTATAGTACAATGGAGCCTTGGAATGCGACTGATTCTACTTACAGACACTCCAGAATACTAATTTTTGGTCATAATAACAACTACAATGTACAACGCTTTCTGTACAACCCTTTTAAGCTAATTTATTTCTGCAACGCTTGGCTGCGCCTGGTGCACTAGCAATTATATTTCACAATCCAGTTGTTGGGGGAATACTTTCCCAACCATGCTCACACATCCTTCCTTTTAAAGAAACAAAGTATGATGACCTCAATCCAAATTGGTTCCTATATGCGTTCCCTGACTTTGGCTGGTCAAAGCTATATATACAGGTGCATTTTGTGTTGTGTTAAGTTTACCGCACCTGACTCTGACCAGACACCTTGTTGATGTTGCTTTGCTCCACAACAGTTGTATTTGTATCTACTGTGTGAAGGATAAAATAAAACCCATTTGATATACTTTCCCGGAGTAACTTTTGCGTTTCCTTTGGAAGTCACGGAAAATGATTTCAACCTCTGACTCTAAGTCTTAACTATAACAATAAGGCAAGACAGTGATTGATCACCACAGTTGCTTTAATTGTTCTAATACTTTCTTGGACAACAAACTTTTGCCCCAACATCCTGGCATTTTCTCGAGAAATGGACACCAGTTATCTCAGAGAAATTTAATTTATCAAAAATTTTATACTGCATTTCTGTTTGATTGATTATAAATATGCTTTATTTTCTGCTTGTCAACATTCACGAGGTTCAAACCTCCCCCTCCCCCTGCACACACACGCACACACCCACATCCCTTTTAAAAATGAGAATAAAAGCCAAAAAGAACAAAATATCCCTCACAGTACATACAGATGCTTATACTCTTTGATTTGGTATTTTTTGGCAAAAATGTACAATGCCCAGTAATGAGTGATCCCAAAAGCACAAGATATATTAAGCCTGTTCCCGGATAATTAGCAATTGATGGAACAATTTACAGATATTTTTTTAAAGGAGAAATTCATGTAGGGCTGACAATTTTTCCTGGTCCTTCAGGAAGATTTCAGGGAGAACCTTTTTGTTAAATTGTGAGATATCTTGGAACAAGTTGAGTTCTTTCTACGCAAATACTGTAATCCAAACTGTTCTATCAGAAATGTTCTGAACTTAAATTCATAATCCAAAGCAGGCTAATTTTGTGTGTCTCTTTTTAGGGTTCCTTTTCATAAACTGTGTAAAGTACAAGTTTATTTTTGTGCCAAAAACAGGCAGATTCTACGTACAATATCTCTCTTCTATACTGTTATTTTCTGTACAGTATCTTGAATTTAAAAAAAGAATTTATTCAATTTTTCGGAAATATTTCCAAATTTTCGACGAACAGGAGAACTAATGAAATACTGTACTGTTGTCATTGGAGTCACTGGGAAAACATGATCCAAAATGCGGAAAAGAGACACTTTCCATGAAACAATAACTTCCGTTCCCGCTGTACCTCTTCCAAAATGTTCCCATTTAATGCGAACAAGCCTTGCATTCGAGTTCGTCGATTCGATAGTCATTGAAAATGTGAGGCAAAATTAATTATGCCTAACCTGTCTTTGTCGCAGGGACGGTTCTCTCACGTCACGTAATTTTTGGATTAGCAACGAGTTAGGTCAAGTGATCGGTTGTGAAGGGTCACATTCCTGCTTTGAATAATTTGAGACGTTGTTACGATGACGTCGTAAATTATTCCCCCGGCTCTTTCTCGCGTACGAATTCGAAAGGAAATGCCGTGTAATAGTGCATTCAGTAAATATTTGGGCCTTGAACATGTTTCTTGAATGTCAGTATTTTTTCGTGCGGCATCAATCACTTAGCTGTCCATAGTTGACGGCGAATAAAATAGGCAGGCGCTTTTGGTTGATCAATTGATGATCATCAGCACACACACAGGCAAAATGTGATTTCAGAAGGGATCCCGGGTTGATTGTCACATTTGATGTTCACTGCCTGTGAAAAGCGTAATAACCTTCCGTTTTTTTCATTTGACAGGGCCACGTTTTCCACTTGATGAGGAGTGATACCTACTCGAGATACCTTCGTTCGGATATGTACAAGGAGTTTCTGGCTGGTTGCAAGAAAAAGGTCAGTCCCATGGAACAGCAATAGCGCCGCCAGCTACTTAAGTCCTGCGCTTGGGCCAAAGCTTATAGCGAAGGCGAAAGCCCTGGACTACCCCCTTAATAGACTTATGTCGCTTTTTTAGTAGACAAGCAATTACGCGGCATGAATCATCATTTGCTGGCCAGAGCCTGATGAATGTTTTCCTGGACTGCTTTCATTAGGTGCATTATCGGTTATGTAGTTAATGTACTTCGTCCATTACGCTTCAGTCAACTGTCTGAATGCGGGTAAATGTCACTGATGGTTGGTCTAACTTGAGTCATTCGATATTCCATCTACTTTTCTGGGTGGGGAGAAGGATCGGGGTATACGTGAAGCGAAGTGGGGTCTTGATTGTTGAGAAGCAGGTATCTGGAAAGCTTCATTCATGTTTCTCGGAAAAGTCAGAAAACAACTTCTGGAAAGCGTCGTCCTCACTTTTGAAGGAAAGCGGTTTTGCCTCATTTTCCGCCCGAAATATGAGATGCACTCGATGTTAATAATTCATTCCATGTCATCTGAGATATTTTCTATGCGTAAAATACTGTTTCTGTATTTCTTTTGTACATCTCAAGGCAAAGTAGGTTGCTGAATTATACATAAGGCAAAAGTCGTTGACCCTTTAATCAGTTATTGTTTGGTCGCATTCAAGTTGATAAAGATGTGCGGGCATTATTTTGGGTACCCATTGTAAGACTGGTCATTGCTCTTTTTTTGCAGGAAATTCATATTTCAACTAGCTTTTCTTCAAAAAGTGGACTGTGTTGTGTATCACCCCTGCAATAAAAAGAAGTACAGTGAGACCCCCACATGCGGACGCCTCGAAATGGGGACATTTATTTTTCAACAAGAAAATCATAAAAAAGACCCAACATGAGGACACTGACTCAACCTGGGGACATTGCAGGATAAAATTCCAAAATAAATTTTTGGAAAATCAATTTTCATAAGGCTTAATTGCAAGAAACAGATGTTTCAAACCTAAGATCTATGCAAGAAAAATTCTTACACCAATTAAAAATTATACAATGTAAGTCTATGGGAAAACAAGATTTGACTTGGGGACAATCCGACAAAGGGACACTCTTGATGCACCAATTATGTCCGCATCTGGGGGTCTAACTGTATTCCCCTCTCAGTAAAAGAGTTTATTCTATCATTTGGCTCTAATCAATTTTTTGGAAGTGGGAAGACTTTCTTGAAGGGAAGAGTTTATTTCACAAAATAGCTTTCAGAGTCAACTTGGATAACATCCGTAGTATGCCTTCAGCTTATCTTGATTAATGTATGACTCTTGTTGCCAATGGGTGATTCCGTCTGCTAATGAAAAGCAAAGTTGAACCAAGTGTTCCCTGAACTAAATTTCTCACTTTGACTGACTTTTGTGATATGACCTTGTATTGCGACCTGGATGACATTGGACCACAGTTGTGTACATTGGTGCCGCACATATTTTATTCAAGGGAATTTTCTAAAATAACTCAATCCATTTGCCTTGGTGCTAGGCTGTGTATAAATCTGGTGATCTGCAATACAAATTACTATGACCAAACTGGATCTTTTGAAAGAGGAGTTCGCTTTCAATACAAATTGGGTTATAGACAAAGATCAGCATCACAATTTTCAAGTTATTGAGGAATTTGACAAAATCCCTATCTTGCTCTCCAATTAAGGTACAGTAAGGAACAGGCGCTTTCATTTAGTGGCGAAATTTCCAAGACTGAACAAGAAAACTACAGTACTCATTTCAAAACCAATGTACAATGTCTCTATTTCCAAATTCTTCAATTAGTTAGTTGATCTCTACTCTTGAATATTCTTGCTTGATCCTGAAGACCCGGTGTGAATGTTGTAACAGTAGATATCCTTATCAAAGGGTTTATTCCTCCAGTACATGAAAATCTCATATTTTAACACATAGTTATGTATCCACCTCCTCTTCTAAGCATTACTGTGTGGTCACATCTAAAGTCCTTGATTTAGGTGCTCTTGCATTAGTTAGTCATGATTCCTGGACAAATTGCACAGCAACAAGTGGCACAACAACAACTCAAATACAGGTGGTCCCTCGCAATTCAACCCTAATCTGTTGTCAAACTTGGGTCAAATTGAAAATCGGTCAAATTGCAAGGCACTCCGTGAAATTTAAAAATATAAGTATAAAAGTGCAAAAATAATGGAAAAAGGAGGTCAAACTGTCAGGCTAGGGTGGAATTGCAGGTCAACCTCCCTGAAAGTGTGACTGTCAAATTGTGGGAGGTCAAATTGCGAGGTACAACCTGTAGCAACAAGTTGCGCAGTGTGACAACTGGTACAGCAAAAACTTGCATATTGCAAAAACTCACACTTTCAAATTTTTTTTTACTACCATCTTCTTATTTAAATTGAATCTCTGATTTGGCAACCAGTCAATCAAACTGTGTTTGATTTTGACTTCAACATTTTAACATTTTCGTGAGATTCTATTCAAATAATAAAAAAAGGTAGTAAAGTTAAAAATGAAAACTGCGAGTTGTCCCGTAACTGTTAGTATGATCATCATATGCGGCAAGCTACAGTCAAAATCAAGCAGATCAAATGGTTTTCCTGAGGTGCATTTCGTCCTATCAATTATCATCGTGGAATAGAGCCTATAGATAGTCAAGAGTTCGTCCATTTGATCAAGGAGTGATGTAATCTTTTGAGGAAGGCCATGTTTAGAAACTTGTAGCGACTTTTCAAAAAAGACGGAATTTATCTCCAGGTCTCATGCGTCTGTTGGCATTATCACGTTTCCGTTCAGCAGTTTCCTGTTGAAATGACTGAGAAAAGGAGCGGACAAAGTTACGTGATCCAATATAGAACCTGATTTGGTCTGAAATTCCCGTGAAATGCAAAAGTTTGAATTACAAAGGTTTGAAATTCAAGCTACGGTACTAGCTTTCTCCTTCGAGACACTAATTACAGTGAGACCCCAAGATGCGGACATTATTGGTGCATCAAGAGTGTCCCTAAGGTGAGTCTCATTTTCCCTTAGACTTACATTATATAGTTTTTAATTGGTGTTTCATCTACAAAATACTCACCATAATTCCATGAAAATAAAAATTGTCTCTCAATTTAAACAGATTTCAATCAATATATTTCAACACAATATGGGCATTTGGGGAATTGAATACTGATACCTTGGTACAGTACAAAGAAATGTTGGCATTCTCTGTAAAAATAATATTTGAGTGAAAATGAGTGAAGGAAGTCCCTCTCTACAGGAGGTTATTTTTTTCAATTAGCTAAATGGATGGTAAATTGGTGAGAGAAATGCTCAAGAACTTTTCTTACATCAATTTTAGGGTTGGAAATATCTGTCTCTTGTATTTTGGCCTGAAATGTATTTGCTATTTAATAACAGAATGTCCCTATGTCAAGTCAGTGTCCTCAAGTAGGGCCTTTTCAATGAATTTTTCATGATAAAATAAGTGTTCCTATGTCGAATTGTCCGTAGGTCAAGGTGTCCGCATGTGGGGGTCTCACTGTATAAAGCTCATTTTATGAAGATGCTTCAACAAAAGAAAAGTATTGAAAAGTACTATTCAAGAAAAGAAGAACAAGAAGAAGATACTAAGAAAAGTATCTATTGCAATATTTGAGCTGCGGTATTATGAACTGCCTTGTGAAATTTTTTTCTCCTTTGCCCCAAGACGTTTCTCAATTTATGGAAAGTGATGTTCAAGACATGAAATGTAAATTAGAACATAGCATATATGTATTATGCCGTCGAATCTCTTCAAGTCAACCTCCGACACGGGGTATTGCAAAAATTTCGACTTGGGGAATTTTAGGTTGGGGAAAGTAGGATTTTTGTTGGAGAAAAATTGGATTCATTCAACTCCTCAATTTTTGCCAAAAAAAAGTTCCTTTCAGGTTTTCACGTTATACTGGCTATATAATTGGGTGTGATAGATTTATTGTGGAGAGTTGTCCAAAACAATTCTTCAATGATCATTGAATCCCTTTCTATTGCGGAAACCAGAAAACTAGCGTGTAAAGCGTTATTCTTAAAGGTTCGAAAAAAAATCGACTTGGGGAATTTCAAGTTAGGGAAACTAGCATTTTTGTTTTAAAAAAAATTTATCTACACCGAACTCTTCTACTACATCAATTTTTCACCCAAAAATTATTCTCCTGAGGATTTCATGATGCATTGGATATATTTAATGCGGAAGATAGTCTAAAATAAACTTCTTCCTGCAGAAACCAGAAAATGCATGGAAAACGTACATACGAGGGTTGTCCCGGTTGAACGCAACCTCTGATATTTTTAGAATAGGTCTGAAGGTGCAATTGTAAGAAGCCATCATGACATATCCCTCGATGTTGTGAAGGTTCTGGGATTTACCGAATTTAAAAAAGTTTTTCAATTCACTGCATGATGATCAATAAAAAGTTTCCGATCATGTAGAGTTCTCCACCCACGACACAGGGTGCTAAAAATCTGTCAGACTAGCTAAAAATTGATTTTTTTGTCGTTGTTTTACCCATTGCCTAATTAGCAAAGACAATCGATAAACAAACAGACGCATTTAAACTTCTTGGCTGGCATAAAAAACTTTTTAGCACCCTGTGACACGGGTGGAGAACTCTACATGATTGGAAACTTTTTATCGATCATCATGCAGTGAATTGAAAAACGTTTTGAAAAATCAGAAAAAAAATCCTAAAACCTTTTAGAACAACATGGGCTGTGTCGGAAATTTTCCCGCACTCACTTAGGTCGCGTCCACGTGGGACAACCCTCGTATGTTCCGGTAACCGGCAATTTTCTACTGCTCTGGAAACTTGGCTAATTTTCAAACTTTCCGAATAAAGGAAGACGTGTCGCACAAGAAAAAATAAAGAATGAGGGTTAGAAATTGTTTGGACAGAATTCGGAGTGGAAATGAACGTCATGCTGGAAGGGCTCCGGGCTCAAGCTGACTCCGGAAGCTATTTGCAAGATTGATGCAGCACGGATATTGCTTGAGGCGTCTGGGTGAAACACGAGTGGCAGGCATGTGACAGTGACGGCGCCGTCGTTGTTTCCGCGAGACGCCACTTGTCACATTACCTGTGGGGCTGTGGCCGCAGGAGTTGATGAGACAGCTGGCCTGATCCCCCCCAACCCGAAGGAAATCTTTCTTTCTTTATTTCTTCTTGACGTTTCTGCGCTTTCCTCGGATACTTGGATTCAATGTTTAGTACTGCGGGGCCCCGACATGCGGACGATTCGGCTTACGGGCACTCGGAACTGAAAAAGTCTGCCCGGCATCTGGACTATGTCTCAAAAATGTAAAAAAAAAGTTGAAAATGTCGTCGTTGCATTTTTGATATCTCGGAACAAACTTAGCTATTGATTTGCGCAAAATTCAAAGTATTGTATGGTGATAACCCGAGATGCGGACGTAATTGGTGCATCAAGAGTGTCCCTAAGTCGAGTCTCATTTTCCCGTAGACTTACATTATATAATTTGTAATTGGTGTTTTCTGTACAAAATACTCACCATAATTCCATTAAAATAAAAATTGTCTCCCAATTTAAACTGATTCCTAACTTTTCTTACATCAATTTTAGGGTTGGAAATATCTGTTTCTTGTAATTTGACCTGAAATGTATTTGCAATTTAAAAAAAAGTCCCTATGTTGAGTCAGTGTCCTCATGTAGGGCCTATTTTATTAATTTTTAATGGGAAAATAAGTGTTCCTATGTCGAATTGTCCATAGGTTGAGGTGTTCGCATGTGGGGGTCTCACTGTATATTGTATTAAATTTACTCTAATTTATTTCCAAAAATATGTTGATGTTTCGCTTCATCTCTTTGGAGAAGCATCTCTTTCTCCTCTTTGCCCATCAACTGTGTGCAGTGTAAGGATAAGTGTGATAGTTTTTTGCTTCTTATGCTCTTTTTTATGTGGAAAAGGCAGATTCTGTGTAATTTTCTTCTCCTCAGACATTTTCTGCATCTTGGAGTTGAAACTTTTGAATTGCATTTTGAAGGTCTTTTAAAACTTTTTTTGCCAAATATGAGAAGTGATCAAAAATATTCCCCTGAAAATCTGCGGGGAAATGGGTGTAGTAGAATCTCGTTACAACGAATTCGTTTTAGAGGTCCTCGTCCAATAGCAGCAATGTCATTTAAATCACTTTATGAAGAATTTATCTTTTCAACAAAGCTTTTTACCTTGTCCAAAAGCTTTTTTGTCATGAAATTTTACTATAATAGACGCGCTCGATCCAACATACTGGCACAAATTGATGATTGATCACGTCCGGATCTCGGGGCCCCCGAAAATATATTTCGGGCATTGATTCAAAAATAATTACAGTACATTTTTCTCTCTGAATTTTTATCGTTGCCGATGTTCCGTCGCATCAGCAGGTACTTATTAAGAATGTGATCGGAAATTATTTTCTGTGGCTCATTTTCAACTCTTGGATTCTTTGACTGAGATCGATTAAAATGAAATAAACAAAAACTGTCCAAGGGTTTTCGGCGTGAGGATTGCGAGGAATTTTTTTTTTTATTTCCCTGCCATTCTTCGATATGATATCGTAATTTTCCTTGAAATCGTCTCCGCGCATCTTTTACTGAAAGTTTAAATGAGAAATCAAGAATTTAAATACAGTACTGTATCATCATCCAATGGAGAGCATCAGAGAAATTATCATATTCGAAGTATGGACTTTTAATGGTATCCAAAGCCATTTCTCGAAAAGAATGTGAAGTGAAGAGCTTTTGAGAAAAGTGAAATTAGACTGAATTCTTAGCATTCAGATTTACGCTACCTGTAAATGCAGGAATGAATGAACAGAACACTTTATTTGAATCTTTTCAGCGTTCACAAGGTTCAATCAAGATTTCCAAAACCAAACCCCCTTCCCACCCAACCCAAATCCACTCAATGACATTTTATCACTTTAGAGCATGAAAGCAGCAAATTGCGACAGCATTGTAGTTGAATGGACAAATTACAGAGAATCTTTGATGAGAAATCATATAAAGCCAACAGTTTATCTTGATCCTTTAAGATTTCAGAAGGGGTCTCTTCATTGAATTCCAATACTTGTAAATCTTTCTTAAGCTTGTTTCTATCAGTATGAAATGCTGGACATAAGAAGAGGAGGCCTCTGGTGATGCACAAACTAATGTAATTTTGGTGCAGGTGTTACACCACCTAGACGCAGGATACATTTACATGGTAATATACAGTCATGTTACATGGTCCAATGCAATCAGCTGCGAATTTGGGATTTGAAAGAGCAGCAGGCAGATGAAATTGTCTGGTGGAGGTCTTACTTTTGGCCAAGTTCGAGTATGATAATCGTCAGCTGCCTCATCCAGGTTATCAAGCATCTTCCAACGACGACATCACTCATACTGTAAATCTTATTCCACATAAACATGGCATACGCAATCTGGGATGTTGAACCCACAAATTGGGGTATTTTTTCCCCCGCGGCGAGACGAAAGCCTGCCCGCGAAACCCCTCAATGCAGGAGAACCCTGAAAAAGTAATTAGATGCGTTCGGAAAAGGGGTCGACCAATTGAGGATTCCTCATCCGGACCCAGTTTGGTTACTTCCGATGAATCATCGAACCAGAGTAATTGACGCGACGAAACGTCGCTGGGGTTTCACTGACCCCCGGGGTGGGGACACATAGGGAAGACTTGGTGGCGACGAAAAGCGGAATTGGATCGTTTCCGATTCCGACGCAGCAGGGGGGAACGATGGCATGCTGTGTCGCTGACGTGGTCTTCGTGACGCGCGGGGATCGAATTGCGGCAGAATCCTAATTTCCTGTGTGTTTATTCCTGGCATTTTGGTGTCGAGAACACTTGCCGTCCGCGTATGGGCAAATCAAAATGGATTTCTACCGTAATTTTGATCTTGTGTGCAGGACTCCCTGCTCAGCTGAAATTTGCCACAAACCATAGATTTGATGATTGGGCCCATCTTGTTGCTCGAATTAATTCCTGTGCATTAATTCCTAAATTAACTTGCTGCAGATGCATGTCACCTCAGGTAGGATGAGTCAATGCTGCCAATATGGGGACATTTTTGTACAGAAATTTGCAGCTCAAAAATGAAGGTGTACATCTCATGTAAGGGTTTATGGTATTCAAGTACTGTTCTGTAATTATTGTTATCTCACTCTGACCTCATGTTAAACTGTCCATGAATAAATTTATTCAGTCTTCTCTGGTTCTAAGGGTGTATTCTGAGCACTGTATGTGAACTTAGCTTCAAAACTCATTTCTCTCTTTATACCAAGATATTTAAGTAAATGAACTCCTCTTACAAAAGATAAGTACTGTATTGATTCATTTATCAAATATAAAGATACAGGGCAACGTGCGTTTTGAACAATGAGCAACAACAGAATGAGCATTTCTGAGCTAATTACTGTAAAGGATACAGGTGGTACCTTGTAATTTTACCCTAATTGTGCCAAACTATAGGGTCAAATTGCAAAATGGTTTAATTGCAAGACACTGCATAAAATACAGGGCAAACAGCATAGAAACACTAGAAAAGAGGCTGAAACAGGTCAACTTTTGGGAAAGAGGTCGAATTGCGAGTCAACCTCCATGCAAATTCAACTGTCAAATTGTGGTAGGTCAAATTGCAATGTACCACTTGTATCCTGTCCTGAAAGGTATTGTTCTTCACACAGGAAGGGATACTCTAGAAATATGCAAATGGAAAACTGGTGTACATTACTGCATTTACTTGAGTACCATTTTCATGGTTTTCTCAAAATTTTAAGGAAAAATAGGAGGAAGTGCATCACGGATGGGGATACAATTTTTCATTTTTTTTGGAGATTAAGTGCACATCATAACCAATTTCAATGGGAAATGTTGGGTACATTTTGATGAAAAATGGTTTTTCTTTATTGGAAAGAGTGAAAATTGATAGAATTCAGGTTAATTCAAGTCAAAATTTAAATTTTGGAGCCTTATTTTTGAAATACAGTGAGACCCCCACATGCGGATGCCTTGACCTGCAGACAATTTGACATAGGGACACTAATTTTCCCAGAAAAAATCAATAAATATGCCCCAACATCAGGACACTGACTCAACATAGGGACATTTTGTGATAAAATTGCAAATACATTTCAGGCCACATTACAAGAAACCAATATTTCCAACCCTAAAATTGATGTAAGAAAAGTTCTTGGGCATATCTCTCACCAAATTACCATCCATTTAGCTAATTAAAAAAAATTACCTCCTGCATAGAGGGACTTCTACTTTGTTTTCACTTGAATGTTAGTTTTGTAGATGCCAAAATTTCAGTGTGCAGTACAGAGATGCACTATTCAATGCTCCAAATGTTCTTACTGAATTGAAAATGTTTTCTTTAATTCAAATTCAAGTGGCAAGCAATTTTTTTCAGGGAATTCTGAAGAATATTTCTTCCACAAAACACCAATTAAAAATTATATAATGTAATTCTATGGGAAAACAAGACTCAACTCTCAAAATGCCCATATTGTGTTGAAATATATCGATTGGAAAAAGTTCTAATTGGGAGACAATTTGTATTTTCATGGAATCTTTGTGAGTATTTTGTACACAAAACACCAATAAAAATTATATAATGTAATTCTATGGGAAAACAAGACTCAACTCAGGGACATTTTGACTTGGGGACACTCTTTATGCACCAATTACATCCAAATCTTGGGGTCTCACTGTATTGCAGTTTTTCTGTCACTAAAATGGGGCTCACTGTCGATCTAGTCTAGGGGATAAGATTTCATCAGAAATATAGACCATCAAATTCCCTGCTCATCTTGCACCCATGTAGTATGGCACTGGAGTAAATCCATTATTTAGACTGAATCTGTATTCTGATAATCTCAGGATAGGTAATTGCGCCTGCACTTGAAGCCGTGGATCATCATGGAAAATGATCATTGATCATCATGATCAATGATCATCATGGATAATTGTAAAAATCCTGGTTACATGGGACGTTGTTTTTCAGTCTGAAGAATCGCAGAAGGTCGTGGTTCGAACCTCTCTTGGCTGGAAGTAGGTTAAATCCTTGTTCGTCGCAAGCAGGCATTCTCATGTTAACGAACTTGGATGCAGAAGCATCCAAGTCTACTTCCCTCGCTTTTTGAAGCATTTTTAGGAACGGTTCAAGGATATCTTGAAGCCGTGCTGAAATGCCACGACCTTTCGCAGCGGAAATGTCGAGCCAACACGCGACGCTGCCGGTTGTTGCTCTCAGCGGGAGGCAGCTAATTAACTTACTGAAAGCACTTCCCGCCTCGTATGGCAGTCTGACCTGCGCTCTTTGAAGTCTTCATTTTTTCATGACGTTCATTGTGAAATGCACCCCGATTTCAACGTACTGTGCTTGCACCGAACTGCCGGTTCTAAAGGCAAGCGGGACGGGATTTTGAATTCGAGAAGCGCAGGAAGTCTAGCGTGACGCGCGTTTATATGCGCTCACGATTTTTTACGAGTCCTGTCGTCGCCATTGCGAAGACTCCGAATTGAAGCACCTTTGATTTTTCTTTTCACCTATTGATTTCGAAAGTTTCCAGATCAATTGAGGGGGGGGGGGGCAGTCTAATTTAGGTGGAAATTTTGACAACTTTTACAGTACAGTCTTCGTTAACAAACTACCATATTTATTTGAGTACCACGCGCCCTCAAGTAAGGAGTGCACAGGGGTTTTTCAGTTGGAAATTTGGCTAAAATCGTATCCCCAAGTAACACGCGCACCCCAATTTTTAGTAAATCTAAAATCACAAAATTATGAAAATAATAACAAAAAATTGACTTTAGACATGAATTAAACAAAAATCCGATCAATTTTCAACTTTTTCAATACAAAAAAGTTGTTTTGTTACATTTTTTCCAAATTTCTCCCTTATAATTAAGTATAATGCTCACATAACTTCCTAAAACTTCTTGAAAAATTTGTACCCGCTTATGACGCGCACCCCTTTTTTTTCTTCTGAAATTTGAAAAAAAGGTGCATGTGGTACTTGAGTTACTGTATTTGGATTTTAAAAAAAAAACCTTTGCATTTTAGCCTTGGCTACCTTCAATAACAAACTGTGACTTGGTTTACAAACTTTGATCTTAAAGCTGGTCCTCCCAAAATGCCCACCCCTTGGGTCAGAAAGTTGCACTGTATATTTCCCAGTAGATATTTCTTCCTCTTCCATAGGATTGAGGTTGGAATTACTAAAATGAAATTATTTTTATTTCAAGGGATTTTTTCCTTTCATTTCAACATTTGTTTTATTTTTGCAAATTTTTTCCTTGATAGTTCTCTCAATCTGCTTCCAACTGAAGAAAATTGGGCTTAGTGCTGGAAGGAGTGTACAGAAATGCGGAGTAAATGAATTGTTTGAAAGGATTGACAAAGAGGCCCAAGTACATTTACTGCATTTTTTTGTTGTTGAAAGCGTTGACTCCACCTGCCATCTCTGGCATCCTTCTTAGACTCCTGTCTTCATCAACACTTCTTTGAGCTTCTCTTCTAATTTTTTTATGTTCCTGGATTTTGGGCTCATGAAGCATTTTAGGTGAACATTTTATTGATTTTCATGTACACTTTTGAATTTCTGGAACCAATTAGAATTATTCCTTACTTTCTCAGGGGAAAATGTGACTTGGTTAACAAACTACTGTATTTTGTTAACAAACTTTGCTTGGGAATGGATTAAGTTTGTAAACCAAGACCCCACTGTATAGTATTCTGTTCACTGTATTGTACTTGCACTGTGGATCTGATGGCTGCAATTTTGACCTGATGGCATCACTGCTGTGGTCAACAATTGAGCTAATCATTCTAAATGTCAACTCAAATGGCCAGTTTGACGGTAAAAATATGGGAAATTATTCTAACCAATGACCAGAAATCAGAAATGGATCTTATTAAAATGTATTCTAATTTACTTTGGTAAATGGGCTCATTTTTTGCTTATCATTTCAGGGGTTTTATCCCATCATCTGTGTACAGCAGTATACACATTTGTGTTTGTTTTTCCTTTGGGGTCCCTTTTCATGCTGCAAATGGCAGAATCTGTGTGGTTTTCTTCTGCAAAGTTATTCTCTTTTCAAGTTGAGAAGAACATTTTTTCTACTTTCTGAAGGACTTTCTTCAAATTTTTGAAGAACATGAGAAGTTAGGTATTGAAATGTTCCCAAGGAAGACCATGAATAAAAAAAAATATGTTATCCATCGCAAAGATGTTTCAACACAGCGTTTACCAAACGTTTTGGGCTCATAGACTGGGAAATTTCTATTAAATTTTCTGCGGACTAGCAAAGAGCACCAGTTTCATAAAATTTTTGCAGACTAAAAAGCGTTTTGTCTGAAAGACTTTTGTGGCAGGTTTTTAAAAAGTTCCTTTTTTGAAAAAATTAAGTCACCAGACTCACAAAACAATAAAGCAATAGTAGTAAAATGTCTTCATTCTTCAAAAAATTAGAAAGGTGGGCTTGAAAAAAGGTTTCTAAGAATGAACAATTACAATGATTTATTTCAGATTTTCAGCCGGTGAAAATTTGTCTGTTGTTGTTGGGAGAAAAGCCAACTTGTATTTTTAATAAGATAATTTCAAGTGCCATTGTCTTTCCAAAGTTTAACAGTAAGATAACAGACTTCATTCCCACTTCTGATGAATTTAGTATGCTAACGAAAATTTCCCACATTCCACCTTTATACATTCAAGGATACTGTCCTTTTGAGTGAACAACTCTTACGCTCACAAAAACTCACAGAAATGAAATAAAATTCCATAGTAATGCTGTATAATCTCTACAGGAATGTGACCGCTTTTTGAATAAATTAATTTGAATGTTGCAGACGACGAAGACGCTCTTCATCCCGGTCTTCTCGAACCTGAACCTGGGCAGTAGCAGCAGCAACACGGGGTCGGGACAGCAGCAACAAGCGTCCTCGTCGAACCGGTGACGGCCTTCAGCAACGGGGCATCACATGGACGACGTCAGACCCGTCGGCCTCCGACGACGTAACGGTGGTCCTTCCGCGGCAGAAACCTCCGACGACGTTCCACGCACCATCCGCCCAAGCCATCATGGTCGATTTGTCGTCGTCGTCGTCGTCATTGTCGCCGCGGTTCCTTCGCATTTCGGCTGCTCCCGTGGATTCCGCGCGGGTCAGAATAACCGACTGTTCCTGTCCTGATCACTGCATGCGCGTCCTCGAGCATCCGATCCGCCGTCGCGGCTTACATAGGGCTGAAAGCGTCATTGTCTCAGCCCTTTTTATTTTTCCCGCATTACGTGTGATGCACCGGGAATTGGGTTTCCCTCTGCATGTTTGAGCGCGAATTCGAGCCATCGACGCGGCAGGTGTCTCCGAGAAACCTCCCGCGATCATCAGCAGACATTCGACACGAAGCGAACGAGTCCTGTAGTGCCACATTATCGCAACCCTGCTGGTGATGATGGTCCTTCGACCTTGTTCAATACGAGCTGCACAAGTGATTCAGCTGCACAAGTGATTCAACTGGGAATATGAAGCATTGGTCTACTTTGAAAAAAAAATCCACGCGCATGTTATATGGAAACCTTCAAGCTTGCACTGCAGTAGTCATAATCTTCTCAAAATTTTGAATTCTGTTATTTAAGTTTTCCAAGTGATTCGAAGCTGCACGAGTAATGAGAATAAATCGGCGTGCCGAATCAAACAAGAAGATCTATCCTCAATACATACGGAGTTCTCAAAATATTTTCGCTCCAAACTTATTTGTGCAGCACCGGATCCAGGAAAATTGAATTGAATTGAAATATATGCGTTGGGAAATAATTGATTTTTCTGGGGCACTCACCGAAGACGGAATATCTGTGTACGCCTAAAGCTGCTTTCTGATATTGCCTATTAACCGTCTTATTACCTAACCCCTCTATACTGTAATTCCGAACCTCTCACACTTGAAAATCCTAATACAGTATTACAACTGGGACGCCAAATTTTAAATTGATTTTAGAAATGGTTCCGCGATTCAGAAAGGTTGAAACTGCTGCGTCGAAGGATGGGGTCTCTTCATCACCAGGCATTTATCAACTCCGTTCCTCCGAGGTGCTGATGGCCGCTGTTGATCTGTCTTGAACCCAGGCACTGTTTTCCGCGCAATTACGTATCATGAAACTTCTGCGCTTGAAACGGTATCGTCTATGGATGGCACTGGCCTTCCTTTGTTTATTTCTATAGTCGAAGGCATTTGCGCTGTTCAGGGCACGCAGTTAGAATCGCCGATATTTCTTTCCCCACTGTGATGAGTGCAGTAGTCTTCGAAGACTGCGACCAAGCAATATTCCCCTCGCACTCGCATTCACGGGATATTCGCGAAGTATGCGCAAAACTGTGTGTGTGTACGGTTTTTTTTTTGTTTGCACGATCTCGAGATCCGTGGAAGAGTCGCAGACAATTCCGAAGCAGATGCATTCCAAGCGTCCGCGAGCACAAGGTGTTCCGGTTGGGACATTCGTTGTTATTACTCGGTGACCACGCGCGGGGGATTCGTCGCACACTTTATTTTTCATGTTTTTACCGGATCCTTTCGGAAAATTTGAGCGCGGAGAATCATCTGTCGAGTGTCGCGATGAGTTGACGACGGCCAGCTGAAGACAGTCTTCCCGATCCCAGCGCGTGAACCAAATGCGAAGGCTGACGAGGTTCTGCTAGATATATATTACCCCGATATAATGCCGCTCGATCCTTCCTGTGTGAGCTGGTTGCCATGCACGCAGGAAATTTTGGCGGGGCCCAAAACAGCGCTTGTCTGAAATATCATCACAAGGCTGCGCAAATGAAGAACCACGACGATACCCAGCTGAGAAACTCGCAGTCGCACCAATGCTGTTTCGGGCACGCGCCATCTTACTGGACGGCATACGACATGTCCGTGGTCACGCCTTGGAGGATGGATAAACCCACCCCCGTTTCTAAAAGAATATATTTTTTTAACAAAAAATTCCCCGCAAGAATGATGGTGAGAGTGAATTTTCTGGGTGGATTAGGATGCTCTACTATCAAAATCCATGAGGACCCTATTTCCCCACGTTTTAGAGCCGAGCGAAATTGAAGTGCGATCGGAAGCTTCTTCCGGTTTCAACCGACCTGAAGTTGCCTTAATCGATTCCCCCGGACGATCTGATGTGTTATCTCCCCAACCACAGGGTGTTCAGCCGAGTCGAGGGTAATTCTGTTATTTCTGGAAGAAGCTGAATCTTATGCTGGTCTCGAGCGCGACTTGCGTCACATTCTTCCGACCCCCGCGCATCCTTCCGAAAGAACACGGTTGACAGAGATCTGTATTAGAAAATGTTCCTACTTGCGAGGAAGACAAGAATGAGTTATTTTTACAGCCCGAGATTGCTTACCCCAGTCGAAAAAAAAGACATTTGTTCACCCTATTTGCTTGCGGTTCGGCGAAGGGCGCCTGCTGCTGGTTGCCCCAGTCATAGGAGTATTTGAGCTTTGGAAATCGAGAAGTTTTGCCCGTGCCATTGTCCAAATGATTCCTTGTTTTTTGAAATGAGGATGAGGGGTTGAAGAATGATTGATGGATGGTAAATGCAAGGCATAGGTTACGACCGCTTTTCAAATCCGTGCTGTTCTGTTGAGGTTTTTCTGATTTCATTCGCATTCTACAAAACATTGCCCAGAGAACGCGGGTAACACTCTCCGAACGAAAACGCAACTCTGACGATTGTGTATTGACATTTCAATCTCTGAATCTTAACTTGATGCACAGGTGAACCTCCAATGATCGTAACTTACTATGCTGCATGGTTCGATGATACCCTTGAATTCGAATGTTTGGTATACTGGCTTTGATACGGTCATGCGGAAAGAATGACGGGAGTTGATATCCAAGATGCGGGATGTAAGGATGAAATGGAACGACGTGCCCAGAATTCCAAGAAATCTTGTATTCCAAGCATTAAATATAGTTGATCAGAGAAGTGAGGTGAAAACAATTTGAAATAAAAAAGTGCATGAAAGAGGTATGTTCCGTGAGAATGATGCCCGATACGATACTGCCACTGCATATACTGTAGTAGTGTAGTGTATATATGGTCTCAATAAATAGGGAGCATCAATATACAGTATCTAGAGATGAAAGGAATTTGCAAGTTTACATCAATCAGTCTTAAAATGTATCGAAATTGGGGCACAGCTAATAAAGCTTCACTTACCTTCGAAATTGAAGGTAGCCCATAAAAATTCGCATGATAAAACTTGTCTCTTTTGGAAAGAAGTGATTTCCACCCTGAGGCCACCTGTGTTTCACGAGACTTGATTTGAGTGTCCTGTTCACGTTGAAGTCCGATCATTCATTTCTGATCACTCTCGAAACATTCGACAAAAATGAGGAAACTTTCAATAGTGATCTTCAGAAGCATTTGAAATGTGCGAGACGCGTGGCAGAAGAATCAAAGCACGCATGCATGCAATTATGGCTTTCATTACGTTCATCAAAGTTCTCACCACGCTGTCGTAATTTCACGCACTGGTCTGATTTTATACACCACATTCCTTTAAAATAAAAATTGAAACCCTGGTTTGACCGGAGTACAGCGTCTGCAGTAGATCTTACGTTTCCTCACACAAGCAGATCCAGAACGATTCAAAAGCAGATCCTAAATCCTTACACAAAGTGATAAACCGCCCGCGAAACGAACACGGAAAATCCGCATGCCATAAAAAGTTGTGCGGGAAGCTCTCCAAGACGTTATCGATTTGACGCCAAACACTGCAGTAAAAGCTTCCTCAGATCACGGGAAGACTTCTAAAATAAATTAGCTGAACACGATCACTGAAGGAACGTGCGCCGAAAAGTGCGTCATAGAAAGATGATTCTGCATCGAGAGTCTCGAAAAGTTGCCGCAGAAATTCCGTTCTTGCAACATCTACTTGCCAGCACAACGTGTATGACAAAACATATCCGAAAATAAATACTGTGTAATAATCGACGAGATTACGTGATCTCCGTGGCACTGTGACATGGCTTTCCATCAGCCACACGAAAAAAAAAATACCTCGTTTGAACAGAACGAAACGCGTGGGTAAATCATCAGACTCGCTCGATGAAACTCACTTTGAACTAAGACGCAAATTAATACCAGTTTTAGAGAGAAAAAAAACACCTCAGCGCAAACGAATTCTTCAAAAGAAAAAAAAAACACCTAGAAAAATGTCCAACCGTGAGACGAGGTGGTAAAAGAATCTCTTAACGAACCAGGGCCGGTCAGCTGGAAAACGATAATCGCAACTTCTCTGTTGATGCGATTTCTGGGCAATCCTCAACTGACTGAAACAATGCCAATTCATTTCTACGTGTAGAAGAATTTGACCATTTTCATCCTGAGCTGAAACGTTAGCCGATTGGCACCACTTACTGAATCCGTGCCTTTCACCTCCTACAATCGAGACAACACAGTCCAGAGCTAGTAGCACAAGGCATCGAAACGGGCCGGCACTCGATTTAGCCACACTGGCTTCACCGTGTCCACCTTCCGTCTCACTGAGTCACCAAACAGATACTGTTCCGCGTGTCTCAAAGACAGACCACCGCATCGGAGAGCAAAGATAAGGAAGAGCATCTAACATTTCATCAATACACGTATCACAGCTTTGACGGTGATCACTTCGCCGTTTCCTTGTCACGCATTCGGCCACCAGAATAAGCATCCAGATTGCCTCATCGCAAGGCACGACACGGCAACGTGAATAGTGCCGCGCAATGAGCCACAGAGCGACGTACTAAGATCAAAAAAACAGCAAACGTAAGGGCGAATGCACTTCGGTGGAGGGCCACTTGACGAGTGCCTTTATATGCGGTTGGCAGCTGCTTTCATCCCAGCGTCGTGATCAATGGACACTCCACTGATCTGTGAGCAATGCTTCGGAGTCGGAGGAACAGCACTGCGTCGGGACATGCGTCCAGACCCGTGTCGGGTTAGAGTACCGGTATTGGAAGATGAAGAAACATGACCACCGGCGTTCATGTAATCTGCTATCAACAGCGTCAGTTCCAGAATCTGCACAAAAAAAAAAAAAGGAACCGAGTCGAATAACTGACGGGTATACTCCCGCTTTTCGCGTAAAAGAAACCTTACCTTTGGCTTAGACATGCTGAATAAGAGCTTCCGGGTTTGCATGGAGCCATCGACAGCGATCTGATGAAACGATTCAGATTCGACGACTAGCATAAAATCGTCTTCACAGCCACCGAAAGTGACCACGTTTGAGAATTCATAGGACACCATGAGTTTCAGAGTGACGAAATCCAACAGGAAAATTCCAGTCTCGCCCACTGCAATCCACAGAGCCATCTGTTCGTATCCCTTCACCTGCGAATTCAACGATGCACACTTTTAATAACGAGAAGAAGCATTGGTTCGTGCACAGTTTACTTCATAAGCGCACTTATTTTGTGTGACTCGAAGCTGAGGAAAACAAATTATTGCATTTATAGGGGGTTTTCTCGTAATTCTTTTGATGAACAAGAAAACAAATTGAATATATTCCGACTAAAGTCCAATGAAAGACGGGATCCGATATGCGGACGTTCCAACTTAGCGACAAGGTCCAAGCAAAAAGTCCGTCCGCATCTCGGCGCACCACTTTATCTTCATTCTCACGGAAGAATTTCATGGAAAACCAGTCAAATGATGGGAGACGAATACGCTGGACGCATGAACGGAATCTTAAATAACTTCATGCAAAATTTAACACGTTACCTCTGCCAAGAAAATCCCATGACCGAAGAACGGCCATTTCCGCACACAGTTGAGATACGCCCGCATGCATTCGATTGACCCGTGACCTCGCAAGCCTCTCCATCGTTTGATCACGTCCTCAAAAAGTAATCTACGGGACAAAGAGGAACACGGTCATAACTAACCTATTGATCAGAGGAAACAAAAAAAATCGTGCTGGAACAGAAGCATACTTGATTTGCTCGACAGATAATCCCTCACGGTATCGTATCGGGAAAAACTTCTCCAACACCTTATTCGGCGCGAGCCCGCTCCCACGATTTCTTTCGCCGTCGCAATCACCGCACTCCATCTGAAGCGATCAGAGGAAACACTGAATACACGCGGAACGAAAAAAGGTTTTCAATCGCGGGCTTACCTGAGCCAGAAGAGCGGTTAACTCCAGTGCCAAGTTTTTGGATACCGGGAACAGTCCGTGCTTGATTTGCTCGTTGACTTGATAGCATATCAAGAGTCGCTCCCGCTCCGTCTCGGTTTTTGTTTCTGATGCCCAGGTGAGTCTGTGCTTGAGGTGCAATCTAATGGCTCGGGTGGTTTCGAATTTTCCGGAACCCTTCTCCCTCAAGCAGGTTTCCCAGCGTGAAATTAGATCACAGATCTGAAACGGAATAAAAAGAAAGGTTCGATAACAATCCTTCCCTGCACCAGATTGTTTTCAAATGTCACACATGGACTTCTAGAACGAGGATGATGGGTGTATTCATCAGTCACGTAAACGAGTGTTCCCCGACCTTTCTGGACCCACGGACAGGAAAATTTACATAACACTTCTTAAATACCTGCCAAGAAGTCCTCCAACCAACATTGATATTGCAAAAATTAAATTAAGAACCAATAAAACAGCTGTAGTGGAATGTATCCAAAAAATTAGAAAGCTGGGCTTCAACAAAGTTTCTCAGGATAAATACTGTACTTGAATAATTCATTTCAGCAGGTGACTCTATGTGTCAGAAGAATGATAGAAAAAAAACCATCTTTTATTTTTCAGCACGTAATCAAAACTGCTATCGTCTTTCCGAATTCCACATGAAGATAACAGATCTCATTACTACCTTTGATAAACGTATTATGTTGAAGAACATTTCCAATGGACTGGTCAAAAAAACTTCCGCAGACCACGGTTCGCAGGCTACTGACGTAAACTATTCTCGAAGTGGATTTTCCATTTTTTATAATTTCTTATGACCAATGCCAGAAATTTTGAATAACCGAGAAACAAATTTAACGCATCACAAGATTATTATGCATATCCCGTAAATTATATTTAAAAAATGTTTTCCGTCATTTCTTCATTTGATACGCTACTTTTATTGGCAGAGCTGGAGAAAGGAGGCGTACTTGATCCAAATCTGATTCATGATTGACTTCATCGACTGAACGCAGGTGCCAACTCAATAACACGATAACTGTCAGTTACGTGCTGTACAGTAATTCTATATGCAGTACAGTACTGTATATGGAAATGCATCGGTTTTCTGGCTCGAATGGATTATCCATACAAGGTACTCCGTCATTTAATTTAGTGTTCAAGGGGAGGAAAACTGTTAGCTACAGTACATAATTTACTCAAAGATTCCCTGCTCAAATTTCCTGGGGATGCTTAATCATGCTTAACAAAGGAAAAAATTGAAATATTTTCACAAATGCATTTGTCTCAGAATTCATTGATCCTTCAAAGGTGCGCTAATCTTACGGCTTCATCGGTCAGAAATCTTTTTCGTGGATAACGGCTCTTATTCACACTTTTACTCAAATAAGTTTGGTAATTTTCCCATTGACCTAGATGATACAAAATTGAACCAAATTTTCTTGAAATTAACCACAGTTTATCATGCAGAGTACAATTAAATGTCTTCAAAGGCAAATACATTAAAAGTTCTTGTATCAAGGGAAAAAATACCTTTCAAAGATTTAACTGGGAACAGTTGAATTCATTTGTTATCCCGATTATGAACTCGTCACGAACAGTTAGCAATATCTTTTGTTCAAATGAATAGCACCGTGGAATTGGAAAGATAATGACCCAATCGGTTCTCTATAATTATCTGTGATTGTTCACGTGAGCCCAAGGAACTGAGAAATCGGGTAGTTCAGAATCGTGTTCAAGTAATGCACATTGCTTCGAAAGGCATTTAACTGCAGGGGTTCAATCCGTCATTCTCGCAAAATAGAAATGATCAAAACCTCAGAAAGTCACAACTCGATCAAATGAATGAACCTTCATTGAACGTGTAAATAAATTAATGAACTCTACCGGAAATTCGTTTCACGAATTTTCCACTTCTTTTCAACTAACGGGGAAAAACTGACGGGAAAAAAGAAGGTATGGAAAATAATCTCTTCAGTAATGGCAACTTCCTTCACGACTTTTCCTTTCCAGCGTAAGTCTCCTATTCATTTTTTAAAACGCAATTGTGAGAAAAACTAGGAACTGCCTGAGTAAGTCTCCTATCTATTTCTTCTGTTCCCTGGTGGACTTGACCGGCTCACTACTAACTCCCCTCAGTCCCACAATAGAGTAATGTTGCTTGATCGTGCTGTATTTTTTGAAAACTGAAAAATATGAGAACTCAATACCTAGCAGATGCAATTACGACAGCCAACCCGTAATGATTCAGTTAAGATTTGCATGATTACATAACATGCAAAAATTGACGGCAGCAGATATGAGACGAAATAACGTCTCGGGAGGAAAATAACCTTTGCAGAGGCGAGGAGGTGATGCTGAAGATCCTTTTCCAACGGATCGTCTGAATATAAAGCAAATCCGGAATGTATCGGGTCTCGGATGCCGATTTCGGCACAAAGCCTGATGAGAAACTCTTCGACTGTCGTCGATCCGTCGAATCCAACAACCTAGGTTAGACAAGGAATAAGAAACACAAGGCATCACAAAATCCGCTCGGATCAACTCTCCAATTAGCGACAAACCTGATAGGATCCGTTAGCTAAGTGAACAGGAATGGAGTGGGGCAACGAATGGTGGTACGGGTTTTTGAGCAGAATAGAGAGCGTCTCCATTCTCGAAGGCTTGCTTTCACGAGGTCCGTTCGCCGCAGTTCTTTCCAGCGCTCGTTGACAATAGCAAGCGTATTTCCCGATTTCACTCCTGAGGAAATGAAACGTAGAGCACACAAAAAAAAAATACAGAAATGAGAAGGTCTACATTTCCCAATACAGTACCTGTACACATACATGGCGTGAGATTCGAAAATTACTGGATCAATCGCTCATCCGGTATATTCATAAACTAGGTACAGTTACACCTCGAACCTCCCTGAGTCGAATTTGGTTTAATTCAGAGGGTAATTTGACCATTCAAAAAAGAACATAGCGAGATCCGACTGTAGACGAGATCACTCGAATCACTCCCGCTTCATTAGTAATTATCTCACTGACCGATCAAAAACAACTTATGCTTCCCAAACTCAAGAAAAATCACGAACTCCTATCGGAAATCGGTACCGAATTTTACGAATGCTAACGTGCGTCTCTCCCACGCTCATCTTAATCATTCAAATCTATCGCTGTCCACAGATAATTACCGATATTTCCGGCTGATATTTTTCCGAGCCCCATTCACTTTTGAACCCATCTACGTCGGATCATTTCCAAGTCCTTGACTGAATTCCCTCATGGACAATGCATTAAAACCCTCCTAATCTCAAAGGCTTTCCCCCTCCAACCTCCATAACTCGAATTATCTGGAGGCCTTCTGGCTATCATTTTATGGACACGGGAAAGAGATAAAGCGATAAAAATGTGACGATGTGTTTTGAAAGGAATTGAAATACTAGTAGAGCAAACGAACCCTTTCCTCCAAGTCCAGCATCCTGTTAACTCATCTAGGAAGCAATTCAAGGACCACAATATCACCAATTTAAATTTCCTGCAATTCTTCTTTTCCCTCCACCAACATAAAATGCTTGCTTCCATCACTTGAAACCTCCTTCACTCGATATTTTTTTTACTGGTCCCTCGAAGTTAGATTTGAAGAGGCTCGACTGCACAGTATTATTGAATAGACAAGCGAGGTACTGTATATTCTTCGGAAGAAAATTTTCCGTCTCTCACGATTGATCCCGAACAGGAATTTTTCTGTTGCACATTGCTTGAAGACAATGACGACGAATACAAACATCATCTTTGATTTAATTGCACAGATCTACCCCTAAAAAAATTCCGTGAGCTCTCATGTTCTAAATAGCTCCGGATTGCATTTTAGAGGGGAGACGGGGATTAGAGTAGAGAGATTCACGTTAAGTTTCCGAAAAATAAAATCAGTCAAATACTCACTTGTTCTCGGCGTTTCGACTTAGATGCGACTTCAAGTACCACAACAGTTTGCTATTCTTCGGCAGAAATAATGACACGGCAAGGGAGAAAAGCTGCCAGCCTTGAATATACACGAATGACGGAGGGTTCGCCTTGCTATCAACTGTCGCATAGGACAGACTAGCATTGGAATCCTGTTCACGATTCAAAGGAAAAAAAATATTATTAGAATTCAGGAATCAATCATAGAAAAAGATAATTAAAATTCAAAGGCATTAACAATCCACAAGGAAATTCTTGGAGCGATTGGTGAAGAGCTTCTATAGCCGATCAACGACTCTAACTAACGTTTTTATAAATTTTCATTTCCAATGTCAATTCAACACTTACCCGAGAGTTCTTGAATTTGCTCAAAGTCTTGTTTACTTGACTCGTCGCCAGCGTCGCGGAGAATTTCGGCGTGTGGTGTCGAGCTGTTTGCTTTGCCAATCCACATATGAACTCATTCTGCAGTTCTGGATAATCCAGACATAGCTGTAGGGCGTTCTGCGCCAATACGACGTGATAGTCAATGCCAGCACTATCAACCGGCACCGACATGAACAACTGGCATGACTGAAAAATGGACAAACGTTTTAACACATGTTTGACGGATTTTGCGGAATTTTCTTACCTTGAATAATTTAACAGCTTCATTCTGCAACATTTCGGTCGACAGAGTCGTCAACGGGGACGTGATGGGTTCCTTACTGTACAGAAGCATCGGGTGTCTCCAAAGGGAATCATCTAAAAATACACACGACATACACGTACAGTATTAATGAAATCTGCCGATTGCGTGGGAAGACATTTCGCGAAATGCACCACTCAGAACGCTATTTCTGATCACTACAGAAAACCCTCTGGAATAGGGGTGCCCACGATACGGTCCGCCGGCCGGATCCGGCCCGTGGAGCAGTCCTGTCTGGCCACTGACATTCACTCTAACAAACTGTTTTTTTTTCTTCAGAAATTCCGCAAAAATGAAATGTATATTTTTGCAGTGTTTTTTCCTGCTTACCTTGAAATATCATCACAATACTGTACAAACCATATAATTTTTCAAAATTATGATCAATTCATAATATTTCCAGATCCAGTCGCTTCGAGTTGATCACTCTGGCCATTCCATACAAAAACTGAAAAAAGATTACGCAACTTTAAGCTTTTGCTAACCAATAATCTGAATCTATCTTATATTACAGTATAAACATACTGTAAATCTAAATGGTGTTCAGATGAAGCAATTCCTGCCTTATTAAAACAATTCCACAGCTTAAGGTTGTACTTTATACGATGGTAGCAGCCACCAATCAGAAAAAATTCTGAAATACAGTACAATTAGAATCAGGGCTGCTCCATGGGCCAGATCTGGCCTGCGGGCCGTATCATTGGCACCACTGTTCTAAACCCTACACCAAGGATCTTTTTTTTATCAACAAGCTATAATTTTCCCTTGTGGCACGCGAAATCTCTGCCTTTTTCAACGTGGCCCGCAACCCAATCTGAGTCGGGCAGCACTGCGTCTAGAATCTCGGTCTCATTCATGACGGATTCTGTGGGACATGACGGCATTCTGGGCAGAGTTTTGCGACAGATTCGCAGAAAAAAAAAAGCGGATCCTTCGTAATTTCTCATCACGAGAACAGTGATAATATTGGTTCACAAAATCCCGCTTCACGTACAATACGTGAAATTCCTTCCTGATTAAATTTCTGTCAGGAATAAGGAAGTGGATCGAATTTGGGACGGTACGTTAATCGAATCAAGGAAGCACGTAAAACTGGAAAATATACTGATGAACATGCACAGGATGATAAACGTAAACTGAATAAGCTCAGCAATTTGAATGCCTCAGGAGATATTCTTGAAAACTCACTGAGATCACCATCGACATCCATGAGTTTCTGCACGAGCTGTTCGAACTGAGTTCCAGCGACGCCCGATGTTCCGCTGAGAACGGTCATGTGATACAGCCATTGATCCTGCACAAAACAAGCACACGGATCATAAAAAGTGTCCTACGGTTGAACCTCGATAACTCGAATCTCCCTTGGTAAAATACCTTCATACATCAAATTTTTTCAAGTCCCTGTCTTGATTCCCTTAGAAACAATGCATTAAAAGCCTCCCTAACTCGAAGGCTTTACCCTCGAATCTCAGCATAACTCGAATTTTCTAGAGCCCTTTTTTCTCATTTCATTGACGCAGGAAAGGAAAGACTATTCGGGCAAATGAATCCTCCAAGTTCAGCATCCTGTCACCTCATATAAGAAGCAAATAAAGGCCCAGAGTTTATCACCAATCACCGTTTCCTGTAAGCCTTCTTCATTCTCTCTCCATTCTCCTCAACAGAAGTGCTCGTTTCCGTAACCCAATTTTTTGACAAGTAAGTTGAGGTTCAACTACATAGAAAAAGGTCGACCTACCTTTTCGGCTTTAGTCGGAAACAGAAGATACGTTGTACCCTGGTGAGGCGGCGACACAGAAATCGTCAGTTTCCCGTTGTCTCCGTCCATCTCTGGCCCTTCGTTCTCCTCTGACGAATCAGATGTTTGATCTATATCCTGAATCCGAGCTTCCCGCAAATTAAAATGCCCCAAAGGTGTCTGCAAATGAGCAAGAAAAAACAGTTATAATTTTTGAACTGAGTTGATGATTCTCAAAGCACAATCGGGCAATGGATCACCTCCACATTCTAAGCAAAATTAAACCGATTTTCAACCGAATTTCCCCCGAGTACAACGAAAATAAAATACAATAAAAATGTAAAATTAAATTGAATCATCAGAAACAAAATTAGGAAGAAACCATATTCGCGCATCGAGGGTGTGTCATATATTCACGAGGGGGGGCCAAAAGACATTGGCAAAGAATAACAGGTCAATTTTGTGAACGATTGAAGACCCAAGAAACTTTTTCTCAAGAAATCGGCCAAAGAAATTATTCCTGAAGCGAGATTCGCGAATCGAAAATAGCAAACCCAACCGAATACCACTGAAAAGCAGTCGAGGCATTTAGATTTGAATCATACTTCGGGTATGATTTCAACGGAGGTAAACACGCTCTAAATTAAAGAAAACTTGAAGCAAAAACGAACCATACCTAAATGAACGTCTCAGCAATTAGCGGAACCAGATCGTACTTATGATTTTTTCAAGGCAAACTCCACTTCGAATGACCCCACCTCAACTTCTACGAAGTACAGTACTTGAGCTTCTCGAACAATGACAACCTAAGTTTTGACTATTATTCGTTTTTTTCTCTCAAAATTTCGACAGGAAACCTACATTAAACATCTAGATGAGAATAGACTCTACACTTAAATAATTTCCAAAACATGACGATAAATTACGCGAACACAGGCAAAAGAAATCGGGAAAGACAAAAATGACTTCAACGGAGAGCTTGTGATCAACGGAAATGTGCCAACCATGTCAGACGGCGAACGGAAGTAGAGGAAATTTTTGCCCGCGATTGAGCACCAGCAACGTTTCGAATGTCCGTGTTTAACTTTGGTGAGCCAGCCCTGGACCACAGGTTTGTACTCCTCTCGGCTCATGAGGATTTTCGCCGAGTTCTTCCTCATCACGTTCTGCAGGATCCGCACCCATTCTTCCATCGTAGCGGTCGAATCCGCAGTCAAGTAGTAAGTTTTCTTGCCAGTGACTATCTCGAAAGTAGACGCACCTTCGGCCCGATTCACGCGGCAGTTCTCATCCAGCACTATCACTCCCTGAGGCTTCTTATTCAAGTCACTCTGGGGAAGCATAACAGAAACGTTATCAGAGTTTCTCTCTCGGAAAGCTTCGTCTTCCGGGGGTTCGTAACTCACCTGGGACTTCCAGTAGGAAAGCACGCCTTCCTTTTTCAGGACGAACCAGCGCTTGTTCCACGTTCTCAGCTTTCCAGAGAGTTTAGTCAGAGGACCGGCTTTCTCCATTATGCCAGCATACTGGCTTGTTTTCCGCGGGGTCATTTCAACCGCGGAATTCCGACGAGCGCTTTCCACGGACAATGGACCAGAGTCGAAATACGCATCCGGAGGAAGGGCATAGTCATCAGAAAGGCCTGACTCAACCGAATTCTCTGCAAAGCAAAACAGCCACATGGCATGACACACACTGTCAAATTTTGGTCCTTATGTTCAACGCAAAAAAATGCGAAGAGGCCCCGCTTCGACTGGGATGTTAACAACTTCTCTCCATGAAGGAAGAAATCCAACACAATTAGCGTACAAGAACATGATTTCCAAATTGATCAACGAAAACGACACTTGAGCCCACGCACAATCCCACGAGGTACAATACAGTAGTGTAAATCAATCCATAAAACGAGTTCCTCTGTAGAATACTAACGATTTCCTTGCATTAAAAAAATCTGACTGGTGATGAATTTGTGAAAAAAAATAAAATCGAGGCATTCAAGAAATTAGTCATTCACTATACGTTCAAATCTCTAGAAACGTTCGACTCGAAAAAAATTATGTGCGCGTAATAATGCAGCACAAATGTCCATGGGATTCAAAGATATATTTTTTGGTTAATTTTGAGTAAAGGAACGATTGGAATACCATGCGCAACGTTCAACAACATAATTTGACATAACAAGAGCACACGCCAAACTCGAAAAAATACATGTGGCATTTTTACTTATACTGCATTTTGTCAGCAAAACAAATGGTGCGCGTGGCATTGAAGTAAATTTCTATCATGCTCAACGAGGAGACGCAACCCCGCTTCAATTGATACAAACATGATTACAAAAACACCAAAAATTCTTAAATTATACAGTACCTCATATTCAGCAGAGAACGATTTTTCAATGCAAGAAGCGCATGCTTTCGAAAAAGATACACAGGTAACACATGAGCTTAGGATGAGTGCTAATACGCGAGGAAAGTGTAATCCTGCTGGCAAATCACAGAATCCTCCACGACACGGATATCCACTTCAGCAGAATAAAATCGGGGCAGAGAGCAGGATTACAAACCTCGTCTATTAAGCCGGGAAGTACCCGCGTGCGACGGGGAGAAGGAAACGGGTGATGCGCGCTGCTGAATAGAAGAGGGCGGCTTCGACGGAGAGAAAGACGAGCCCGTCAGGGAACCGGAACCAGATCCAGACCCGGAACCCGCAGAGCCAGTCAACGAAGGCACACCCAGTTTTTCGGATCCACCGGCGTAGGCTGACCCATCGTCGTCACCGTCTTCAGATGAATCCGACTCCGAATCGTCGCCGCTGAAAGGCATCGTTCGGATTTGGGAAGCTCGCTACAACAAAGAGAAAGAAAGTCATTAAAGCCAAACGCATCTCGTTTTCATTTTCGTATTCCGGGAAACAAAAGGTGAATAATTTAATCTAAAAAAAATTAAAGCGTAATACAGTATTTCAAATTAAGGTCATTTCTGAATTACGCAAAAAAGTTTAAAAATCGATCAGAACTAATGCCGAAAATCGAAGAACCCCTGCACGCTTATGAAGTCGGTAAAAAGCTAATACGCGAGGAAAGTGTCAGAGGCGATTCTGGGCATCATTGTTGAAGAGATTTTTCAGATTCAGATTTGAAATAAATAATGCTCATTCTCTACCAGGTTAAGAAAAGAAAAAAGATTTTACCACGATCGAGGAACTGCAAGTTACCAAATACTGTCAACGGTAAAAATAAAGGAGTCGTTCGAACAGTTACTGTGGAGAAAAAAAGTTTCGACTGATGTTTTCAAAGAAGTAAAGCCTCACGCAACCGTTTGATGTGAAGGGCATGACTTTTATATCAAGATTTAGTACACTGCTGCACTTATCATTTTCACCTTTAACCGGACCCTTCAAAAGTTTGGACACGCAAAAATTAAATTGAGAAGAATACTGTTGAACCGCTTCAAGTCAAACTCCAAGGGACCAAAGAAAAATTGGAGTTAAAGAGGTTTCGAGTGAGAGAAACTAGCTCTTTTGTTGGAAGACGGAAAGAAGAATTACAGGAAATTATAATCGGTGGTATTCTGGGCCTCAAACTGCCTCCTAAATGAGTTGACAGGATGCTGAACTTGAAAGCAAGAGTTCATTTGCCCAATTAGTCACTCGATTCCTTTAAAAACGCATCCAAATTATATTTTATTGCATTTCTCTCAGCTTTGTCAATAAAATGATGGCCAAAAGGCGTCCAGAGAATTCGAGTCATGAAAGTTTCAGAACGAAAGTCTTCGAGTGAAGGAGGTGTTTAATGCATAGTTTTCAAAGGAATTCAGATCGGGCCTTGAAAAATTCGACTTCCGGAGGTCGAGATTCGATTGTATACACCACGTCGAAAAAAAAGAAAACTCGAGTACATTACACTATAAAACCCAACTTCAGCTATCATAGCCGGCTATGCTTTCCACGCATCCTCAAAAAAAGTCAAACCCGTAATTTAAATCGATAAGGAGCATTTTACTCACTCCTTTGACGGTCGCAAATACGGGAATTTGCAGCGGACAGTAGCCATCGTCTCGACGCCCGAGTGCCAAGTTGGGTTTAGTCTTGCTCGGCGTCGGCGGCACGTCGCAAGACAGCCGAACACTAATCGGTGCCGCCACGCCCAACGTAGGCGGCACCGGAACGGACGGTGATCGCGACGGCGTCGGCGATGGCGTCGTGCCATCGCCAGTAAGCGTGAATCCCTCATTCGACGTCGCCACACGATAAATCCGCGATTCCCACGAAGGACACCGATGCAGCGGCGGGGTCGGCGGTTTTCCGGATATATCCCCATTCGTCTTGGCCATCCACGGAGGAACTTTTTCTCCACTCGGCGTGTAGATCTCCGCGTAATCGTGCCATTCGTCCGCTGGGCGAACACGAGGCTTCGGTACAGGCGGGGTAGGTGTAGCTGGGGGTTTCCGGGCGGCAGACGTGGACGCAATGGAATCTCTGTCGAGCGGAGGAACATGATACAACGACTCTCCAAGCGTTCCGTTCGACAAACTCCTCAGGGCCTCTTCGCACTGCTGCAACCCTTGAGCAACGAGGTCTTCAGTGTCGGAAGAAATCGACGGATACGGTACAGCGTTCGGAGCAGAGTAATGCGGACTTCTGGGACTCAGGCTCGTCGGGGTTTCAATATCCAGGGAATTCGAGTCCACCTTCGATTCCCCAGACTTGTTTTCACCGGCATTGGACAAACTAAAGCTTTCCGAACTTCCCCGGCTCTTGTCGGCCAGATCGTCGCTCGGAGAAGACCCCGTCGACGACCCCCGTTGCGCATTCAACTTGACTGTTCCGCCATCCGTGAACTTCTTCCGCTCGAGAAGTACTTTCGGTGGGCCAGCACGTCGTTGTCCAGCGGCTCCGCTCTTCTTTTGATAATCCACCTCAGCGTAAACTGGACCTGCCGTAGATTTCGGCTCGGGTTGAGGATGTTTGGAAAGAACGCACACGGCTCCGCTTTCATCGCTTTCTGGTCGACTGCCTTCGTAACTCCCGCGAGAGGAATCCTGAAAGGGACAAAATCATCAGTAAAACGAAAATAGCCACAACTTTCTGAGGGAACGTTCAGACAGTGACACGAACCTCCGTGGATACCCGTTCCCGGATTCCTTGACTGGCCTGCGATTGCATCGTAGAAAAATTGCACAACTTCCCCCGCAACATCGACAGCTGCTCGTTACATTTCTCATTCTGCAATCGGAGCTGCGCATTCTGCTCTTCGAGCTAAAACAAATGAAGAACACGAGAAAGAGGAGCGTCAGACACAGCGGAATACGAGTATCATCGGGATTGATTGGATTCTTAGAAGAAGGAAAAGGAAAACAGTGCACTAATAATCCTCTGATACAGAATCCCTCATTCAAAAAACTTGCTGGGACCAGAAAAAAATTGATTGTAGAGATCTCCTATATCTATAGGAAAAAAAAATTCATGGTACAGAGAAAATCGTTGTGGAGGGGATCCACCTGTAGAAAAAAATACAGTATTTGAATAATTAGGCTACTGGTATCTTGATTTATACTTCATTTCATTATCTTGGAGCTCATTCAATATCTACGAGAAAATCGCTGTGGAGAGAGTCCAATTGTAGAAAAAGTACAGCATTTCAAAAAGTAGGCTACTGGTACAGTACTGTATATGGTTTTATACTGTACTGTATATATCTTGGAGGTTGTGTTGTGGAGAGGGGGCACCGAGAAGAACCCAGTGCAGTTTTGTTTCCCCTCTCAAACTCTGTTTTGATGCATAAGTAGACTTCACACAAATGACACAATCGTAATTGACTTGTGAGGGAGCATTACTTCCATTTTATTCGTCCTTGATCTTTATATATTTCGTGTCTGTGTTTAGGACTTGGATTTGCGCAAAAATTAGCTTTATTCACTTGCGTAGTGTTTTAAGTGTACCTTGTGAATTGTGTCATTTATTCGCCATCAAATTACGCAACAAATTGTTCTGAAAAATAGGAACACATATGCAAGAAGTCCCCTTGAATATACGTAGGTTCTTGGCCACAAACAGGCCGATTGCCTGCGTTCTGTTCGTTGCACTGCATCTTCATCATCCATTTTTATATCGGGTTCTGTTAATGCCGAAGAGCTTTGGCACAAGTAACTCAAATATCAACTCCACAAGGAACGGGAGAATTCTTGTGCTTCTTCGACAAGCTTGAAGTACTGTATCTCTATTCGTACAGAAAATCGGAAACTCATCAACTGCAATGTCGCTCGAAGAGGCACATCCAGGGAATGTCCGATTGATACGATCTTGATGCGGAAATCGTGCGATACAAAATGAACATTTTCAACGAGAAGGACTCACGTCTTTGAGCTTGTTGGTAACCCATTCCTTGATACGAGCAGCCTTGGCCTCTACCTGCTTCGCGTCTTGTAGTCTCAGGAGCCGCTAAGAAACAAAAATGAAGCGAGTCAGACATGTCCATATTATTCAGGAACCTGCCCTTTCAAATCCGACATAACGGGAGCAGACGTGACAAGGGAAATCTGCATGAAAGTCTGAACGAAATCTGCATACAATCAAGCACACTCGGGTGCTTCGATGATATCAACTCTGACATGAACATTTTCTCGAGAAGGCTACAAAAATCACCACAGGAAAGACATGCAAAACCGTTTCCACCCCTTTTTTTACTATCCCCGTAAATCACGGGAGTATTGATCACGAAGCGTTGAATAATTCAATACAAGGGCAGATTTATGCTAATCCTCCCGAGTTCCTACAGCGAACGTAAAAGGGTTTTCACCACGAACTGTTGCCGATAACGAATATTTTGGTCGGTTCGATAATTCAACTTGATCTTAGAAGGTACAAAAATCTGGCTTGGGAACTGGTGCATGCTATTTCAAACATACAAAATGTCGACGTCGTGCATTCAAATAATACCTATGTCTTTTTCCAAAAAAACTCAAAAGCGTGGGTAATCGAGCTTCTGTTGCTGCGACAAGCTCACGAAATTCCTGCTTTCGTTTTGCTTCGAAAATAACATCAATTTAATCATAGCTTCGAAGCAAACTTGAGATTTCAGACTATCAAAAATATGTTGAAGTTTTCTGATCTCCACAAGAAGTCATGCGTGAATCGTTCGCGATCACAACCCAAGAATTGACACAAGCCTTTTCTGTATCAACTTTCAGCACAGCAGACGAGACTGGAATATATACCTCGTCGCATTGAATGAATAAATCAAACCCAAGGGCAGCCTTAATTTTAATTACAAAGGAATCAGGAAGAAGCAAGCTGACCATTCAAGGTGTAAAAAGACACGGTGCTCAGAAAGCCAAGAGTCCATACATACGGCGCATGATCAGTACCACAATTTCCAGAGTAATCAAAGATAATTTGAACATAAAAATGCGTTTCACGCCAGCAGGAAGGATTCTGGAAGGAAACTACCACAGAGCCTGAATCCCGATCAAAGCCAATCCATACAATAGGGAAATACAGTCAAGCCTCGATTTGGTGCGATCATTCGTCCTGTCACATTTTGCGGCACAAAGCAAGTGCGGCACTAACTTGGGGGCATTGATGAGAGGAAGTTTGCTTGAGGGTTTCTACTGTAGGCAACATAAGCTGGTCCACAGAATTGTCTGACCCACTGAATATGTTTTCACACGAGAGGAAGCCAGAAGAAATACTGTAATTTGAAGCTTAAATGCATTGTGTTTTTAAAAGTGATAGAATGTTCCAAATTTCCATGATTTTTTATTTGAGCATGGACATGGGATTCTCAGTTAAGACAATGCTCTCCCTGGAAAAGACTTCAGTTTCCTTGGTGTCGGCCCATTTTTCAACCAGGATAAGGCACTTTTGTGACACTAAGTGAGTTGACACTAAAATGGGGTTTCCCTTGACAGCAAAATCGAGGTTGACTTGTTCAGGATACATTTGAGGCACTATACGAGGACTGTCCCACTTGAGTGCGACCCTGGTTATTTCTAAAAATTGAAATTGTTTTAACCACAATCTAAAATGCGGAGAAAACTAGTTTTAAAACAAAAAAATGTCCACTTTTTGGGTGGCCTGACAATTTTTAGTAACTTTGAAAGTACTGTAACTGGAAAGTTTTCACTCATCGTCATGCAGAAAATTGAAACTTTTTTCTTAAATCCGAAAAAAATCCCACAACCTTACATCATCATTGTTTTTAGGGCCATATCTACTCCAGAAATAACCAAGGTCGCGCTCATGTGGGACAGCCCTCGTAAAAAAGGGCGGCACTACATAGTGGGGCCAAAAAATCGAGGGTTGACTTGTTCTGCACGCGTAAAAAACGTCGTCACGGACATCGAAACGAAGACGGGGGCTTGAAGCAAGCGAGTGGACGAGAAGCTGGACGCTAACGTTAAACGACTACTAGAATAGGAATAGCTGCAGGCCGAGAGACCTTTCGCCCCGCGTCCTAAGGTCGAACGGCCGACAGCCAAGCATCGGCACTAACCGAACGATCCTGGCATCAGTCCGCTCGCCGGCCATCCAAGAGTGCCGGCCGAACGTCGACCCGGATGACGGCGGGCCCAGACGATGCTCCATTTCTCGCACCTGGGATATGGCGGATACAAAAAAGAATCGAAAATAAATACACACGTTTGCACGATTCAGAAACAGGGACACGACGGGAACTTCATCGCAGAGTTTCATGAATCAGAACCTGGGGTCCCTGAGTTTCACACAGTAACCGGAAAATTTTTTTAAATACATTATAAGCAGAAGAAGATGGACAAACCATCATGTCTATCACGAGCAGTTTAAAATCCAAGTCCCTTGATGGATTCAATAATTTTCACAACATACACTTTCGACTAAGCTGTTGAATTACGTGGAACAAATAATTATGTACTGAACTGCAGTGTAACATTATTTTCAATACGTGAGAACATTCCAGGTCGCAAGCATAAAATAACCGAGACAGCATTTAAAATAACCTCTTCGATTTCGCTCATTTTCAATCAAAATATTATATTCCGTCTACGAAAGAATCGTTCTCAAAAATCACAGAAAAAATATCAGAACATTGTTCTGCAACCAGTAGTCCGCGGAATGGCGTCGGTCTGCAGAAGTTTTTCGCGAGTATGCTGACATTTTTTTTTGTATAATACATTCATTGAAGGTAATAATGAAGTCTGTTACCTTTGCCTGAAATTTCTGAAAGAGAATGGCAGCTGAAAATATCTGATGAAAAATAAAATTCGGCGTTTCTCCTGATAACACTTCGGACAAATTTTTGCCTGCAGAATAATTAATTTCAAGTTTCCATTCCGAGAAACCCTTCAGAAAGCCCAGGTATCTAAATTTTTGAAGACATTCCACTAAAGCTGCTTCATTGATTATTAGCTCAATTTAAAGAGAAAAAAGATAATCTTGGTTGGAGGACTTTACGGCAGGTACTTGAAAATGTTTGTGGGTCTGCAACAATTTTATGGAAATTTTCCGGGCCGCAAAATATTTTATGGAAATTTGCCAGTCCACGGGCCGAAAAAGGTTGGTGAACACTGTTCGAGAAAATAANAAACCTTTTTCTTAAATCCGAAAAAAATCCCACAACCTTACATCATCATTGTTTTTAGGGCCATATCTACTCCAGAAATAACCAAGGTCGCGCTCATGTGGGACAGCCCTCGTAAAAAAGGGCGGCACTACATAGTGGGGCCAAAAAATCGAGGGTTGACTTGTTCTGCACGCGTAAAAAACGTCGTCACGGACATCGAAACGAAGACGGGGGCTTGAAGCATCGCTCACCTGCTCTTCGACCTGCGATTGCAATTTGCTGATGATCTTATCCTTATCGACGTCCGGCTCTCTGGAAAGCGGGGCGCAGGATTCCAGCTTGCCGGCTGTCGGTTCGTAGCCGTGATTGGAAACGATCCTGGCATCAGTCCGCTCGCCGGCCATCCAAGAGTGCCGGCCGAACGTCGACCCGGATGACGGCGGGCCCAGACGATGCTCCATTTCTCGCACCTAGGATATGGCGAATACAAAAAAGAATCGAAAATAAATACACACACGTTTGCACGATTCAGAAACGGGGACACGACGGGTACTTCGTCGCAGAGTTTCATGAATCAGAACCTGGGGTCCCTGAGTTTCATAAAGTGACCGGAAAAAAAATTTGAAATACATGATAAGCAGAAGAAGATGGACAAACCATCATGTCTATCACGAGCAGTTTTAAAATGAAGTCCCTTGATGGATTCAATAATTTTCACAGCATACACTTTCGACTAAGCTGTTTAATTACGTGGAACAAATAATCATGTACTGAACTATAAAATAAATACACACGTTTGCACGATTCTGAAACAGGGACACGACGGGAACTTCGTCGCAGAGTTTCATTAATCAGAACCTGGGGTCCCAGAGTTTCATACAGTAGCCGGAAAAAAAAATTTGAAATACATTATAAGCAGAAGGCAGACATTATGTCTCTCACGAGCAGTTCAAAATGAAGTCCCTTGATGGATTCAATAATTTTCACAACATACACTTTCGACTAAGCTGTTGAATTACGTGGAACAAATAATTATGTATTGAACTGCAGTGTAACATTATTTTCAATACGTGAGAACATTCCAGGTCGCAAGCATGAAATAACCGAGACAGCATTTAGAATAACCTCTTCGATTTCGCTCATTTTCAATCAAAATATTATATTCCGTCTACGAAAATCACAGAAATCACATTCTCAAAAATCACAGAAATTTTTTTTATCCACGGAATGGCGTCGGTCTGCAGAAGTTTGTTGCGAGTCTGCTGAAAATTTTTTCTGCATAATACATTCATTAAAGGTAGTAATGAAGTCCGTTACCCTTGCCAGAAATTTCTGAAAGACAATGGCAGCTGAAAATATCTGATGAAAAATAAAATTCGGCGTTTCTCCTGATAACACTTCGGACAAATTTTGCCTGCAGAATAATTAATTTCAAGTTTTCATTCCGAGAAACCCTTCTGAAAGCCCAGGTATCTAAATTTTTGAAGACATTCCACTGAATCTGCTTCATTGATTATTAGCTCAATTTAAAGAAAAATAATAATCTTGGTTGGAGGACTTTACGTCAGGTACTTGAAAATGTTTGTGGGTCTGCAACAATTTTATGGAAATTTTCCGGGCCGCAAAATATTTTATGGAAATTTGCCAGTCCACGGGCCGAAAAAGGTTGGTGAACACTGTTCGAGAAAATAACTTTTATCCGAAGTCATTCCTGGTTTGCAGTCAACGGAAAAATCAAATAGGTTCAAAATTGGGACATCATTTTTTCGAGCAGAACGGAGAGTAATTTTAAACGGAGTTCACTTCATCTTGCCTAAAAATGTCGGCTGTCAAAAAAAAGTGTCCACGGTTCAAGTCGTGGAGATAAACACGCATACGCTGGTATAAAGAGGATGTTATACAAAAATAAAATAGAGACGATGGCGAACCTTGGTCAGCAAGGACCGGATGTCCGCCGACGGTAGCATCTTCCTTTTCCGGGCTTCCTCACCGCTGATCACACATCAAGCACAGAAAAACCCCCCGAGGCACACCCCGAACGAACACCCCAACTAACTCAACTACACCCGGCACGGCTCAGCATTTCGCGGACAACGCGGCGGCTTTCATCGCCCGAACGCGACACGGAGTGCAGTGAGAATCAAGTGGACCAGGGCCACTTTTCGGGTCGGGTCGCGCATCCAGCGCAGTGAAGTAGCGGCAATCACGAGGGGGGGATCTCGCGGCCCTTCTGCAGGGAAGAGGCAGCAGAGCTCAACGCTAGCACGCGGCCCGACCCGGCCCTCGTCGGCCCCGCTCCCCGGGCATCACTCATTCGACAAAAAAAGACCCCCTCTGGCAGACACGGCTGGAAAACAATGGAACAACTGGCTCATTTCGCGCCGATTGGGCAGCAGTCGACGTCTCAAATCACCCCTAGTCGGTATAATCTTTTCCTAACTGTGTTCTGTGCGCAGTTTCGGGAGGGGTCTCTGCAACCAACCTCCGTACTGCAACACCGTAACTACAAAGAGCTTCTTGAACTTAACAACTTTGATCCTTTTTTTTTTACTCACAGGTAAACTCTGTCTACAACGATTTTCTCTATAAAACGCATTTCTTTACTGGTCATCCGAATTTCGTTATAAAGAGATCCCTCTTTTAACGCGTATTACTTTTGAAATGAGTAAAATTCCGGGGGTCTCAGCATGCAGCTCATCAACCAACCGACCTCCGTACTGCAACACAATCTCTGCAAAGAGCTTCTGAAACTTTGCAACTCTCAGAGCGTTTTCTTTTTTTTATATTGCAGGTGGACTATTTCTCTACAACCCTTTCCCTTGCATAACGAAATTTATTTTGATGTCATTCGGGTGAACTGCAACGTAATTATTTTCTGGTTCCCTGAATTTCGTTGTAGAGAGGGTTCACCTGTATCTATCTTTTTACGCAAATCACTTTTCGAATGACTCAACTTGTACCGAGATCCTCAAGTCTGCTCCATCCCTTGCAAGTTACGAATATACTGTACCATATGAGCAGTACTCGAGTACCAAGTGCAATTTTTTTCCTCTCAAAACTGAGAGGAAAAAGGGGGCTGCGCTTCAAAGGTGGCATGCAATAGAAAATTAAGTTTATACTTGATGCTCATGAGAAATATTGACCAATTTTATGAAAAATTGAAATTCAATCGAATTAAGGTTTGAATCATGTCTAAATTCATAATTAAGTGTCATAATTTTTTTTATATTTCGGTTTTAATTTTAAAGCCAATAAAATTTGGAGCGCGTCTCGTCAAAATTTCAGATAGAAAAATCTGGGTGTTTGTCTTACTTGAGGACGCGTGGTACTTGAATGAATACAGCATACTTTTTTTAAATTTATTTCCAGGATAAAAATCCTGTCTGCCTTCACTTTACGGATATATTTATTGCAGATTTAATTATACAGTATTCTAAATTGAGTCATTCAAGCGCTTTTGTGCTGTATAGAATCCGTGATACAGTATAGTACTTGCCAATTCTCTGCGAACATTACTGTTTACAGAATAATTTCCTTTTATTTTTCAGATTATTTCGTTCCATTTCCATTTACTGTTCTTAAGCGATTGCGAAATCCTGTGAAGTACTAGCAGTGAATCCTGAGACACAGGTTGAAGACCATTCTTCGCATTTAAAAAATTGATTTTTTTTCTTCACCGATACGCGAAAAAAAAAGAGACTTGGACACAACTGAATTGATCATTCCCGACTACTAGCTGCGTTAAAATGCAATTTTTAAAATGGCAATTTCATCAAAGCCGGCGCAATTGGCAAAAGCATCAACGCAAATATGTGTAAGGTTCTAGAGCAAACGAGTGAGTTGAATGTGGTCAAGCTGCAAAATCACAGGTGTAATCGAGGAAGTCATTGGAATGGGAAATGAGGCGATACAATCTTTAAAAAACAAATGCAACAGAGGGAAAACGCTTATCCAAAATTTTTTATGACGCACATTCAACATAACACAAATACAGTTGAACCTCTCTAAGTCGAATTTCAAGGGACCAAGAAAAAAATTCGACTTAGGGAGGTTTCGACTTAGGGAGGTTTAGTGTAAAACACAGAATAAAAAACGTTTAGGACCCTATAACACTGATTGCTTTCCTCTGAATCTACAACACAGAGTGGAGCAATATTCCCTGAAAATTGTGAGTATCTAATGTTTCCTCGACTGTAATGCATATACATCCTCATAACATAATTTCTAATAATGTGTTTTTACAGTTGAACCTTTCTAAGTCGAATTTCAAGGGACCAAGAAAAAAATTCGACTTAGGAAGGTTTTGACTTAGGGAGGTTCAGGGTAAAACACAGAATAAAAAACGTTTAGGACCCTATAACACTCAAAAAGGGCATATATTGATCCCCTACATATATTTAAGCATATACAGTATTGAATTCAAAACAAGGTTAGGAAGAGATTCCTTCCTTTATATATTGAAAAGATGCCATTTTTGTGATTGGGTCATTGCTGCAGTAGTAAAAAGGATACTGCAGATGAGTGCATGCAGGTAATCCTGCACTTCATGGGTACCAAGGACTAGTGCATGCAGGTAATCCTGCAGTTCATGTACCCAAAAAAGGGCCATCCAACCCCAAACAAGGGTCCACTGGGAGTCCTTTGTCTGGGGCAGGGCCTAGGTTTTCACCCAAATTTGCATGCCAAAAGTTTTGAGGAGTAAAGGTCCTTTGTGAAAGAGCTTGCAAGTTTGCACCCTCTGGAAGTTTTTGCATTTTAGCAATTTTTTTCTTGCAATTTTGTGAATAGCTGTTTTGCTGGAAGTCAATTCCAATCTGAAAAATGGCCTATCCCCAAAGAAAGGCTTAATTCTAGTGCAAAATGTAATGCAGTTGAACCTTGATAACTCACAAGACTCCATGCTGGCCTTTTTTTGTGGCACATCCTATCTAATTTTTCACAAGCAGTGCACAAAATTTCACAATTTTGTGTGTGTACAAAATGTTTATTTTCATGGCAAAAGTTCATTTTTACAAGCTGTTCCCTGTATATTTTTAAGGTACAGACATAAATAATTTTCAAAAAGCTGTGCCATGCAGAATATTCTAATGTTATGCCTGCATGCCATGTTACTTTTCATAGGCACAGACCTTGTAAGATTTTTACAGTCTGTGCCATGCCTATTCTCATGGGCCAAAACCTAAGTCATCTCTGTTAAAATTCTACAGCTCTGAATAACTTTGTTGTGTTGTCATCTCTAACCTATCAGAATAATAAACTTCACCAGCCCAGCAAAAAAAAAAAAACCTCATGTCAGAAATCTTTGACATGCCAACCTCAGGAAGGAGTGCAAAAAAAAGACCTAGTCCAGAATTTAGGACTTTAACTTTCACTAGGACCACAGGAGTACAGTGCAGAGTACAAAAGATCAACCAGGAAGAAAACCACACAAGAGGATTAAGCCATCCGGGAATGCTGACCAACACTTTTCAAAAACAGGGGTCAGCAGCTACCCCTAAAGTTACCAACCTTCTTTTCTGCTGAATTGACCATGAATGAAATCAGGTCAATTCATCAGGATTATAAATGCATATTATCCACAAAATTCTGCTGCACTCCCAGCCCTAATATTTGTGCAGCACTTGTAGCCCAGAAACTGTAACACTCCATGTTCCAGATGCATAACTCAAATTCTTCCCCACACTTTGCTGTGGAACCTGGTTTGGATCAAATTCATTGATGCTTGTGCACATTATGTATTGGATGAATCAAGACAAGAGTTTTTACATTTCCCTTGAAGAATTTTCAGTACATTTCCAAAAGATTGCAAAAATATTTTGAACTTTTATAAACTGTGATTTCCTTAAGAGGAACTGGAATATGGATGAAAGTTGGAGTAGAAGTAAAGCAGTTGGCTAGCAATTGAGGCGTTAAGTTTATTATTCTGACAGTTTAGAGATGACAACACAACAAAGTTATTCAGAGCTGTAGAATTTTAACAGCAATGACTTAGGTCTGGCCCATGAGAATAGACATGGCGCAGACTGTAAAAATCTCACAAGGTTTGTGCCTATGAAAAGTAACATGGCATGCAGGCATAACATTAGAATATTCTGCATTGCACAGCTTTTTAAAAATTATTCATGTCTGTACCTTGAAAATATACAGGGAACAGCTTGTAAAAATTAACTTTTGCCATGAAAATAAACATTTTGTACACACACAAAATTGTGAAATTTTGTGCACTGCTTGTGAAAAATTAGATAGGATGTGCCACAAAAAATGCCCAGCATAGAGTCTTGTGAGTTATCAAGGTTCAACTGCATTACATTTTGCACTAGAATTAAGCTTTTCTTTGGGGATAGGCCATTTTTCAGATTGGAATTGACTTCCAGCGAAACAGCTATTCACAAACTTGCAAGAAAAAAATTGCTAAAATGCAAAAACTTCCAGAGGGTGCAAACTTGCAAGCTGAAAGTGTTTCCTGGAAATGAGGAAAAAACTTTTGGCATGCAACTTTGGGTGATAACCTAGGCCCTGCCCCAGACAAAGGATTCCCAGCAGACCCTTGATTGGGGTTGGATGACCCTTTTTTTTGGGTGCATGAACTGAAACTGTTTATGAGTGCATGAACCCCCTGCGCAGTTCCTCCAGTGCATTCCACCTTTGCAGCTCCTACCAGTTCCTCAAGAGGAACTGGAAGTTCCTTGAAAAAAAAAATCAAATTGTCATTGAAGAAGGACATGAAAATTGTCCACGGTACCTTACTTCAACTCAGTTTTTCATCCATATTCCAGTTCCTCTTGTGGAACTGGAAAGAACTTTGCAGGGGGACTGCACTGGAGGAACTGCGCAGGGGGTTCATGCACTCATACACAGTTTCGTATAAAGAGACACTGTTTCTGGTGCCCAGGCATCAGAAACAGTGTCTCTTTGTTCAATGAATGGGGGAGGATGCTGCATCATATTAAAGCGGCTCTCCTCCCCCACCAAAAAATGCCTGCAGTAAAAAAAAATTTCCTCCCTGTGTACAAAAAATTCAACTTAGGGAGGTTTCCCATGAACTATTTTGAGTTAGGGAGGTTTTTTAGACATTCTTTTCAAAGGGATTGGAAGGGGACTGGGGAAAAATTCGACTTAGGGAGGTTTTCGACTTAGGGAGGTTCGACTTATAGAGGTTGGACTGTATATTTATTGTAACAGCCATTGAACAAGCTTCCTGGAGTCTTTCCTGTGTTGGAGCAACTTGCTATTATCCTTCCTGGAGGAACATTGGATAAAACAAGGTAAATGAGAATTAACTTGCTGTGGTATTCTACTTCTTGTACATGCTTTCCTACTTTCCTGTATTCCAGATCACAAGTTAATGATTCCATCCGAAGCTTGAGACATGCTGAACGGGGTTTCAGGAATGCCATGAGAATGAAGAATGAAGAAGTATC